>VYZS01075198.1:0-26763 GCA_013400695.1 Neodrepanis coruscans | reverse complement strand
CTGCGGGCTGCGGGCTGAGCTCCGGCTCCCGCTCCCGGCGCCGCTCCCGGCTCCTGGTCCCGGGGCCGGCGGCGGGCGTGCTGCCGAGCCGTCCCACGTCGCCAGTTGCGCTAATCCAGAGCCGAGCGGCAGGGCGCAGCAGCCGAGCGCAGAGCGGCCGCCCCCATCGATGGGCCCCGCCCTACGCCCCCTGCCGGCCGCGGGGACACCCGGGGTAACCGGGATAGACGGGTTAACGGGGATAGCTGGGATACCCGGGATATGCGGGCCCGCTGTCCCGCCCGGTCCCCGCCGCTTGAACGCAGACCGGCGCCCCGCGACCCCCCGAAGGCGCGTCAGCGCTTCCCCGGGTCCGGCGGTCAGAGTTTCCCGAGCTCTCGCGCCTCTTCCCAGCGCTCCCGCTGTGCCGAAGCCCTCGGGGGCTCTGCTGACCGTCCTCCGGCTGGCTGTGTTTCCAAAGAAGAGCAGCGTCCGAGCTGGGAAAGCCTCTGTTTTTCTCGTGGATAACGTGTATTTTAGCCTACTCGACAAATGTGGTCCTGCCACTGGTGGTGGTTTTTTGTGGAACACCTTCAGTCCCCCGACGGACCCTTTTTTCCGCGTGTGATCGTTTCCTCTCAGAACTCCTGTTCCATGTGTTGTCTAATCACATGGATCCCGTCCCATTAATCATAGTTGAGATCTCTGGGTACGAGTTTCTCTCAAGATTTCTACCTGTTCGTGAGCAATTAGAAGGAAGTTCTTCAGAGTAGGTGCGCAAGTTTGTGTCCCCAGTTCTTTATTTTTCCGATGAGTGTCCTGATAGATACACAGTTCTTGCTTATCTGTCTGGCATAGTTCAGAATGTATGTTATTTCTCAAAGGTCCTTGTGTCAAATACTTTGTCTTCATCATGTGGGAGACTCACTGAAATACTACAAAGCCACTGCTTTCTTTCACTGTTGATTTTACTGTTTCATACCTGGCGTTTATTTTTGTTCACTTTTTTTCCTCCAACCTTCATTTTTTGCAAAGTTAGTGCACATACTATCGCAGTGCTTTTCAGTTACTATTGCTCAGCTAGTCTACTCAACATTTTTTAACACGTCAGCTCACTCCAGGCTATCATGTTAGCCACAAATTCCTTTATTGCTTAAATCTGTGAGTCTCTTTTAACTATCCAATACCGGTAGTGCCCAAAGAACCACATAGTTCACCACAAAACCAGCTCCCCTATGGTCATTCTGGTGGAAATACATTTGTGTTTCATCACCTGTACCACCACCTCCAAACACAAGCACCAAATTTGCAGGAGTAAGTTTATGGAGAGCAATTCTGAGTACCAGTATCAGTGCTGAGGCAAGAAGCAATCCTCTCCTGAGAGAGAGTTGGCAGCTGGTAGAAGCACCCTGGTCTGGCCTGGTCATGATCAACTGCCCTGCCACCAGCAGGTTCTGAGGGAACCTCAAGCCCTGAATCAGCATCTGCCAATGCTCTTAGAACTGCCAAAGCTCTTTTTCATCAGTCAGTGTTCTGCCCCTGTAGCAGGTGCACCATCAGTGTTTGCCTCACACACAGGCATTGTTCCCTCCTGCAAAACACAGAGATTACCGTGGCATCTGACCCACAGTCCACCATGCTGCCCTCCGCCCACATGGCCAACCCAGAGTAAAGAGTAAAACTGCAATAGGACATAGATGTGGGTCCGTTTAACCTTGGTCTTAAATTTAATCCAAAATTCTGACTGCTGCTAACCAAGATGAGTGACTGGGGTCTTGTGATCCTTCCAAAGTTCCTCCTGACATTGATCTGGACAATCTTGTGCACAAGAGAATCCTCCTAGGTTAAATTATGGAAGATTATGTCCTGATCTGCCTTTTCTACACCACTCATTGCTTTACATGTATTTGATTGCATCTGGTCCAATTCCTTTCCCAAACTTTTTGGTCCTATTCTTCTAAATTTTAATGTCCTTAATCCTTAATGTTTTTTCTCTGAAATAATCTTATTTTCACATGCAGTGAACAGTACTAACACAATGCTGACCTAATTGGTTTGTTTTAAATAGACATACTTAAGATTTTCTCCCACTGGACAACCTGGAGTGACAAACAAACCAACTGCAAAGATGGTTCAGGAATGGGATTTTGCTGCTCCATGTGGTCATGCTGACAGTGTCTGTCAGGCCGTGAATGTCACAGTCAGGGTGGGACAGTGGGACAGCTTTGTGCTGGGCACCTGCCTTACTTCCTTGGGCCTGGTGGTGGAGGTGGCAGCTCTCCTGCTTCCCCCTGCTCCTCTCAGTACATTTGATCAGCTCAGTGCTTGCACCTACAACAAGCAGAAGTAAAGGTTTCAAGTTCACTGGAATAAAAAGTACTCCCAGGAGAATTTAAAGGCATAAGATCTAGAAAGCTAATGAGAACAACACTTTTTAAAATTTCATAATTTTGAAATTCTTAAAATTTCTTAATTAAATTTAAATAAGTATAACTTTTTAAAGTAATTATTGTCTAAGACATTCCAGTTTAATCTCAAGACTTTAACAAAAATTCACTTATGTGAAATTGTTCTTTTGGCACTAATGCCATTAAGGCAAAATTGTGAAAGAAAAAAGTGTGCTATATTATTTCCCCAGTTGTCAAAATTGCAAAGAGAATTTGGAACAATAACAAGGTTGCAAATGACATTTTCCATCCTTTCCCACAAGTGAGCCAACTCTGATTAGCACTGTGTTCAGGTGCTCTCTTGTGGATGTTATAAATAACATTTTAAAAACTTCAATGAGTATTTTCAAGAAAACCAACTTGCAGAATTAGAAACTCCCCTAACAAACATTTTAAAAGTGTTTGAAGAAACCAGCTTCTTAGGGCCTTAATAACTATTTACAGTGCCAAGTAGAAGAGCTGGGTTGATTGAGCTTTGTTTCCTATTGTTTGGACTAGGAGAGACAAGGATTTCAAAGTGAGAATGGCACATAGTGACTTAGAGCATTTTAGATGCACAAAGGATATATCTTGATGCTTTTGTAAGGAATTTCTACCATCTACTGGGAATCAAATTTTCAGAGGCAAAGTGAATGTTATTCTGACCCTATTGAGACTAATAGCCTATGATTCATTGAAAATATCTATTATTTAATATGTTTCTATGGATCTGTAATTTGGGGGGTGAAGCTGAAAGCCATACTCAAGCCGAATGGCCACCAGTTACTCCATATGGGGTATCTCATTGCATGTGAGTTAGGTGTCTCAAGACCTCTGAGAATATATGCTAAAAGAGATGTTTGAAAGCAGCATGATTTTTTGCTAGTCAGGTGCAGAAATTTAAATTAAAAAAAAAATTTTGAAATGTATGTATTTAAGATATCTCGAATTAGGAAAATTGAAAGCATTGTAGCTCTGAAATAAAAAATAGTGGAAGTGTATATCACCCTGTTTAACTTTTCCTTGAAGGTGTCAAATCTTCCTTTCTTTATTTTGTTATTTTTCCTTTATGCTATCACTTTGCTGTTTTACTATGAAAAGCAAAGCAATTTTCCATGAGAGAAGATGAAGCTGTGGTGATACTAAGACTTTTCGTTATGATGACACCCCTATATGGACTCCAGAAAAACTCTGTATCTGGACATTGAAAATGGTCCAGCAGGAAAAATGCAATAGTGTTTTGTGCAAGGAAATGTGTATAACAAATAGGACAATTTTGATCAATATAATTTCAAAGAGCGAATTCAGAGAAATGCTTACTCACTATAAGGTTTTTTTTATTGTATGTTTGTTTGGTTTTGGTTTTGTTGGTTTTGTTCTATCTAGCAAGTGGTACTATCTCATCATAAGTAGAGACAGCTGCGATTTTTTAAACAATAGAGATGGATAATAAATTTCACTTAATAGTGAAATAAAATGTTTTCTTCCATTTCTACATCATCTTTAACAGGAATGTCACAATTCATATTGCCTGGCAGGGCTGCCACTAGAGGGCATGTAATGATTTTAAACACAAAATTATTTAAATGCTTGCTAAAGTAAAAAGATAAAAACAAGTACAGACTTTGAACTAGCAAAGAAGTGAAGAAAATGCAATAAGTTTGACAAGTATGTTATTCTAATGATAATTTTTCCAGGAATAATTTACAAAAATTCTTAAAGATTGAATGTGATCTAAATGTTTTGTAAAATCATACTTGAAAACATAAAGTGGGTATGAGAAATGCAGACGCTTTATCGTGGTCTCTAAAATGATAGCTAGGAAAAGTCGCAGTGGAATTTAGGAGAAACCAAAATATTTTTTAATCACAAGCATGAATTAAGTGGAAATTACAGTTCTTTTTCCAAATTAGGTTGTGTAAAATTGGAGATAATTGATCAGAAGTGCCAAGGTTTTGCTTGGCCTTTGCAATATGTATTAGCTATCTCACCTCTAGTCTCTGTAATAGATGGCGGTTACTCAGATATTCTCATCCCTCCATTTAATGTTGCTTGGAATGCACATCTGTCTCTGTTTTCTGTCTGAAGAGATAATGTTTCAAGGGTATCTAAGGATGCTGTGAGGACAAACCCGTTATGTATGCAGTTCTTCCATGCTGTGGCAGTGGGGATGTGTGCTAGACAGATATTTTGATGGTATTGAGAGTATTTCATGGTTATGGAAAAACGGGCTTGGGTGGCCTGCCAGTCCCTTGGTGTGCAACCAAGCAGAATTTACCTGCTGAACTTAAAGACTGAGACAGCAAAAGAGGATGCATGAGCCTGCTGTACTTTAGCCCCAAACAGCACAGGTCCTAGAGGGATAATCTCAATCTTACGTATTTCAATTCAATGCCTTTAATGGTAACAAATATTTTATAAAAAGCAAGACTGTGAGCTAAGTGGGTAGCTGATAAAGAAATCTAGGTAAGGCCAACATTATACCCATGTGCTGTATAAATGTGTCATGAAAGTAATGCTATCCCAGAAATAAACCCATTGTGTAGGATGAATAAACTATGGTATAGCAGGAATGAGGAATTGAGCGTTCATTTTCGCACATGCAGATGTCTCTATCCTCGCTTAGGACAGGGAAATTGCAGAAAGGACCTCCTTAGCAGACTCTGTGCCTGTGTTAACACTGGAGTTTATCACAGGAAAACAGATGTTGCTGCGTTCTAGAAACTTGCAGGGCTGAGATTCTTTGGGCTGAAGAGCTCATGTCAACCCTGAAGTTGCTCTGGCCCTGTGCAGGGAGGTGCCTGGTAGAGTTCGGTCTCAGAGTGAAGGACTAGTCTCTTGTAGCTCCTGAGTTATACCTGTCAATTGATCAGGCTAGATGAGCCTTGACATTAACTTATGTGTCTGGGAGTTTTTACTGTCCATCGTTGAACCCTATGAGAGTGACTTCTCAGTCTCAGCCTGGAAACCGAGGAGAAATACCCACTAACTTAGGCAACAGATCAGTTTCGGTAGCATTTTGATCCTCAAAGTATCTTTCATTTTCTTAGAGCTTGTGTTGAAGCTGAGAGTACGTTTTCCTAACAGGAGACAGTGGCATTTGCATGACTATTAATTAACATTAATGTTTAGGTGAGGTTGTTGCCTTCAAGGAGAAAAATTTGGCTCATGTTGTTGCTTGAAGACATGGAATACATAAAGGATGGCCAAGGAGTTAACTAATTTTTTCCGTGTCAACTCAAGCAATGAGGAGTTTTCAAAATTTTAATGGCTGAAAATGACACTAAGTTATATAAGTTATTATATAAGTTACTATATTAGCTTCTGTTTTTTCCTGGTTCCTGCCATGCTTGCTTTGGGCTGTGTATTCTCTGTGAATGAAAGTGAATTTCCTATCACTGGTGGTGCAGCCTGCTGCTTCCTTATTGAACATTTGTTTTATGAGGGATTTCAGTGTGGAGTCATACTGAGCATCCAGCAGTGTTAGTGAAATATTAAGAAATTTCCTAACAGAAACAGTGTCAGAACCTGCTTCTGATTGTTCTGTATGCATTTAGAAGAATGTTTAATTAGCTATCCATAAATAAATAAAAACCTGTGTTCATATAAGCAAAATAATCTGAATTGAGAATATATTGTTATAAAAAGGCAAATGAAAATAGAAATGGAAAAAGTAAGAAGTGGTAACTAAAAGTATATTAAAAATTATATAGTCAATGGGAGAACAGTCAGGACTTATTCAGCGAGAAACAGAATCCTAACAAGAGTTTAGATGAGTATGACATGAAGGAGACAAAACCACCAATGGTGATACTAAATATAAAGATATTTAGTTAGAAATATATTAGAAAGATATTAGAAAGATATTAAATATACATACCCAAAGTTATTCAATACATATTTCCACTCTTTGTGGAAAAATTATACTCAAAGATTTTCACCTTCATGAGTTCCTTTGTGTTCTTATAAAACTGACTCCATGCAGACCAATGAGAGAGACAACTGCACAAGTTGATTAGTTTACAGTGATTCAGTAAACCAGTTTGAATTGATGATGACTTTACTATATAAATTTTGGGGTGGCTAGTTCAGATAGGGCACTCCCACTTTAATCACCATGTCACTCAACACCGCTAAGAACAAATGAAACTTCTGGAGATTCTGACATGCTATCTCTGCTTATGTGATGGAAAATACAATTAATATATAGGAAAATAGAAGGGATGTGCAATTAAGGGAGTAAATAGATGACTTACTCTTTCCCCCTAGCACACCAATGGTTCAGTCTGTGTGTGTTCCTTTTCTATTAACAACCTAAATTTTTAAGTAATTTTGAAATGTCTTTATCAGCCCCTAAAAATGTTTATTTTACAAAAAAAATCAAATATTTATTGTAGGAGGTTTAAATATTATGTCTTAAAATCTTTATATGTATCTTCTGGTTTTGACTTGAGATAGTTAATTTTCTTGACAGTAGGAGGTATAGGACTGTGTTTTGGATTTGGTGGAAACAGTGCTCATAACACGGGACTTTTTTAGCTACCACTGAGCAGTCCTCACACAGGGTCAAGGTCTTTTCTGCCCCGCCCCACATCTGACCCCTGAGGAAGCTAGAGGGCACAAGGAGCTGGGAGGGGACAGTTGACTCCAAGTGGTCACAGGGATATCCCATCCTGTATGGCATCATGCTCAATAGATAAAGCTTGGGGAAAAAGGAGGAGTGGAGGTATGTTCAGAGTAATGGTGTTTGCCTTCCCAAGTCACATGTGTTGGAGTCCTACTGTCCCAGGGATGGCTGAATGCCTCCCTACTCAGGGTAAGTGGTGAATGAATCCCCTGTTTTGCTTTGCTTGTGCACACAGCTTTTCCTTTCCCTATGAATTGTCTCTATCTCAACCCATGAGTTCACTCACTTTTACTCCTTCTGTTTTCTCACTCATCCCACTGCGGGTGAGTGAGTTAGTGGCTGGACAGGGCTTAGCTGACAGCTGGGGTTAAACTGTGGCTTTATATATCTATATCTATATAAGTATGTATATAATCTGAACCAGTTGCAGTGTTTTTCCTGCTCTTCATGCTCGCCTGAGACACCTCTGGTGGGCTTCCATGCTGGCTATGTGGCAAGGCCTACCCTGATCCTACAGTACTTTTTTGCCTCTGCATGCATGGCCCTGTCTGCTGCTGCTTCTGTGTTAGGTCACAGGGCTCAGCCATGGCATACTTTGTCAGCAGACAAGGGATGCTCACTCGAGTCAGTGTCAGCCTAAAGCACAGGAAACACACCAAGGAGTGTGAGAGGAACTGTAAATGACTATATGCATCAATTCTCTTTGTGCAGCTGCTAGACATACTTCCCCCTGGAAAGGCTTGCATCAGCCATATTACCATGTGGCTAAAGAGTGTTACTTACAGAGATTGATGGGATTTGTGGGGCTTATGAAGTTGCAACCCACTGTGGCACAGACAGCAGAAAAATCCACTCTAGTAATAGTCTGGATGGAGAGTCCTGAACTGTAGTGTCATCTTTCTCCTGTGTCTCTGTCCAAGTATTTTTAATAGGGATGATTTTTTGAGCCTTAGCACAGTAGCAGACAGTCTGAGCTTTCTGGACCTGAGCTGGCACACAGAGACTGTACTTCTGGCTCCAGACCTAGTATGAGTGGCTCCAGCTCAGGTATCTCCAATGTAATATACAGGTCTAAGTCTTTTAGACTTAACCTCTGTGTTCATAGTGTAGGGCCATTGAGATGCTGTCCTCTGGATGAATGAGGCCTGCTGTAGTCTCTGGTGAGGAGCAAGACAGAGGTCCACATCTCTTCTGAATAAGAGAAGATACATCTAATATTTTCAGAAAAGTTCTTACTTCCATTAAAACCCAATCTTGTAACATTACTCAGATTAGAAAGGATATTTTGGCTCCTGGCTATGAAGTAAGTAAGGGACAGGAGACGTACTCATCTTGGAGGGAATACTGCCACCATGATACCCCAGAGGTTTCCTTTCCTCTTTTCCAATGCCCAGGGCTGTAGCTGAGTGGTTATTGAGAGACTGGTGGGTATCCTGTCAGCCTTGGTTTGTTGCACCACCCATACTGGACTGTGTAGAGAGATTGCAAATGCCCTGGATGTAGCAGAAACTGTAAAAAGTCAAAAAGTTGAAGGCATTTGTTGGCTTTCTGCCCACAAGGATCTTGTGGAAATGTATGGGTTTTACCCTGCGTTTGGAGACTAGTGCAATATTGATACATTTTCTTCTTCAGTGAAAGCATTTTTCACAGTGCTTAGATTAATTCATGAAATCATCTTTATCCATTTGGAGGAGCAGTCTGATCAATTACAAACGTAATCCTTCACTGATGGGAACTGAGAAGGTTCCGTAACACTTGCTCTGCAAGGCTTGCGCAGGCTTATTCCTTATTCTGGGCCAGAATTTTATAGACAGCCAATTTCACGGTTCCTAATTTAACCACATCAGCATGTCTTAAACTTGTCTTAAGTTGTAGCTGTTCTGAAATCCTTTGCTGATGATAAATATCTCAGTCTGCTGCCCATAAGCAATATTAGCAACTTTCTCTGTGACATTCATGTTCAGTTCTAATCAGATCATAAAAGGAAAACATCACATAAAATATGTGAAAACAGTCCTTTCCGGACTATTTAGAAACTTTCAGTTAGTACTTTCAGGTTGTTCCAGTAAACACATAAATACCATTAATCTAAGAACTTTCAATACACTGCCACTTAAAAAATAAGAGAAGCCCTTTCCTCTTGGTGCTAAAATGCAGAAAGTCAGTAGCAGGTCCATACTCCAGTGTGGTCCCTGTTACACAAGAACTCGTGTGCCAGGCCAGGGAAACCATTCACCAAGGACCAGAGACATAGGCTTTTGTAAAGCTCTGTCTACAGAAGAAGGTAAAATTTGGCTGGATACACCCCTGGCATGTTGGAGTCTGGGTGTTCCAGAGGTATCTGACTGATGATGCTGTGAGCAAGTACAGACTTGGGCATAGGGTAATGCAAAGAGACCTACAACACAGGGCAGTCAAATGCCACATTCTCTATCCAATTTTGTGAGCCAGGCATGTGTACATAAGCAGGCCTGTGTGTAACCAAAATATTAACATATATATAGAACAGATTATATGATTCTGGCTGTATGGTCTATTTCTTTGCCAAGTTTCCAGTAGTTTAATCATGATCTAATTTGAAATAATTAAATCAGTTATGTTGTTTTTAGAACTGCCTTCTCGTCTCTAGGGCTATGAATATCATCACTGCAATTATAGATGGAATAGTTTTTATAATAACCTGTAAGTTTAAGTGATAATATTTATTAAATTCTTGTAAACAAAAATCACCGAAACAGATTGCTAACTCCTGATCCTGAACTCTGTCCCAACAGTTGTGCCATAAGGTGGTGTGGAAACCATGGATTTAAACTTGTTAAATTTTTATAAAGTTGGAGTGTGAAGTTGAAATCCAGGCCTGTATCTAGAATTTGATTCAATCCATGTTACATCTTCTACCAGTTCCTGGGTGATGAAGATTCTTGGCCTGGAAATCTAGACCTGTTTTGCTAGCATGATCTTAAACCAATACACAAATCAAAGACAGGCAATATGAGGGAAAAGTGTGGGGTTGAGTGGAAATATAGGGACATGTTTTATATTTGGTTTAGTTTGTTAGAAAACATTACATTCTTGACTTCTAGTCAATTCAAAACATAAAATAATTGCACATGATGGAAATTTAGACTTTATTCTGCATTTCTTGTACAAATTTCTTACGAGTTTTAGCATAAAGAATAAATAAAATGCAAGAATTTTACTACCCATTTTTCTAAAATCAATTGCTTCAAGTATCTTCAAATTCAAACAACCATGACATAAATAATTCCAATAAATTGTCATGTGCAAGCTTAGGATTTTTAAAGGAACTCTCCGGCTTCAGCTAGAGAGCCTGGGTTTTGTTCATGAGATTTTTCTTGCATTCTTAAAATCGTATTTGTAGTCAGTTTCATTTGAATATGTTTCTGATTTGTCCAAACAGCAGATGGCTATGATAAAGAGTCTGTATTTAACTTGGCACTTTCCATTCCACATTCCTTTACTATTCATAGAACACCAGTCATACTCGTCTCCAGTACACATAAAAGGAGTCAGTTTGACTTGCAGCTGCAGTTCTCCTCAAATGCGTGAGTATTTACAAACTCACAACATTATTTCTTTTTAATTTGGAGAAGACCAGATACTAGATATAATGGGTGGATGTTTTTTCATCTTTGCCACTCTCGTGAAATGTGAGACATTGGAACAGAAACTAAGCCTGTGTCTGTAATAAGGAACCCCTGTACTCAAAACTAGACTCATGTAAAGCCTGTGTTCTTACAGGAAAAGTGGGACTCGCATAGGCAGAAAAATTTGCTCTTGAAGACAGAGTTGTGGAATCTCAGTCCAAACTGTCAAGAATGTGAAGAATAAAATACTATTTGATTGAACAACAAGACTCCCTAAAATGTTTAATAATAAAGGCATTTGTATAAGAGTAATGTTTTTTTATTACCAGAGTTTCACAAAGAATTTGATCTTTTTGAGCATTTTTAAGCAAAATTATTTTCATTATAACATTCATCATTAACATAGTGGAATATGTTAAGCAAAACAGATTTTTTAAAATGTCTTTAAATGTTTTCTTTCAAATTAATTTGTCCTTGATAAAAAGTATAATTTCTATATGCTGCATTTTCAAGCAAATCTAGTCAGTGATTATTCTTTTTTCTTATACTTTCAAACATGCAACTTCTAAAAAGTAACCTCTCAGGGTTTTTTTGGTATACAAGCTTTAACTGTGTAAATGGGGACTTTTTCTTCATAGTATTCTTGTCTATGTACTTTCCCAGAGAAGAATTTAATCTCAAAAATTAGAAACTAACTTACAACTTGTCTATTCCTTCTTTAGTGTTTATGACTATGTATGACAAATGCTTATTTCTTAAAATATTCTACTCCTCCTACATAAGTCAAAAATGTGCTTTATTTTCAATATGTTATAAAATGGATTTTTTTTCTTTCTCCTGCTGAGACTATCATAAGTTTGCTACTGTTCAAACAGCCTGGCTTTTCAACACATATGTAGCTGGAGGCAAGAAGTCTAACATTTCATATCAAACAATAAATTCAGCACACTGAAAAACATACACGAAGGTTTTCCTTTATATTTGTAATATAAATTCAGCAACATGCTTACTACACCACAGCATTGCATGAATTATATTATTTTGTTAAATTAAGAATGATTTTATCTCACCAATAGCTATAGACAAGGTTCTAATTCTTTCCCACTGAGTTCTTCATTTCAACAACCAAAATGCCATCATGACAGAAAAGTGCAGACAAGTCTTTGTTCTCCACCCCGTCAGGTAATTTGTATTGTCTGGTAAAGCTTCTGGATATGAAACCATGTTCATCCATCCTGGGTCCATGCTGAGCTTTAATCAGGAGCCAGCCCTCAAAAGTCTGAATAATGATATCTTCGGGACGGAACTGCACAACATCCAGCAAGACCTGAAAGCGTGTGTTTTCTTCCTCCTGGTCATTCTTCCCTGCCCCAGCTGTACTTTCTGTATCGGACCTTTGGTTGCTCAGTGCTGCTGTAGCAGGGCCCGGCAAAGCATATAAAAGGTGGTTGAGTTTGTGTGCTTCCAGGTCTTGGTCAGCAAACTGCTCTTGGTAGCGCACAGGAGTTTCCACCCAGTGTCTTATAACAGCTTCTGCCATTGCTGAGGCACAAAGATCAGCTGCTACTCCTGTTTCGGGAAGCTGCAGAGTTGGAGTGAACTCTTTCCAGCCGTGTGTCTCACCCACAGACCAGACTATCAGTTGATGTCGCCTTTCACTTTTAGAACAGGAAGAGCTTAACATTTAGTACAGTGTCCTGTGCTCCAGTGTTTCATCTTTTATCCACTGACAATAGAGCACTATTTATAGTGCTGGGGTCTTGAGTGGCTTCAACATGTGCACAGCTTTCATGCATGAGTAGTAAAAGCAAAATTTTAATCCACCTTTGATTATTGCAATATTGTGCTGTGTATTCTGATAAATAATGAGCACCCAAATAATACGGTTTTTTTATTTACATGGGAGTTGAATAATTCCAGAGGACACAAGGCAATAAATACAAACTCTCTATTTCTTGAAATTGAGATATTGATATATATTGATATATATTGATAATTGAAATACAGAATAATTGAGATTTACTGAAGAGATTTAATTAGCTTGACAGTGGGAATGGAGATTTAAGGTTAGGTAAACTGTGAAATTATCAGGTGCACTGAATGTTGTTGAAGAATGTGCATAGGTGAAATTCAGGCATGGTTAACCATGTTATTGGTGAAAGGAGGAAACTGTAACCATCCCAGCCTGAAGTGCTGAGTCTGTAATCTTAGTGATCTACAAACGCAGCAGAGCCTTCTCCAGTATGTCAGAGAGTCAGACACAGGAGCACAGGGAAAATTACCATGAAAGCTCATGTTTAACAGCTTCCAGAGGAAGGCAGAATTATTTTTCCCCGGCAGAAGAGTAAAGACAATTTCAAATCCTTAGTGCTATCACATTGTTGCAGTAATTTTCATCCTCTGGCACTTAACAGCTTGAACTCATGATCCTATCTATTGCATGTGTCTACAGAGCAGGACTAATGACCTCTAAGGCTCTCTCCGGTGTAATTATGGAATCAGAAAAGGGTTGGGAACTGATCTCTGGAGATCATATAGACCAACACCCTGCTAAATCAGACTCACCTAGAACCAGTTGCACAGGATCACATCCAGGTGGGTTTCGAGTATTTCCAGAGAAGAAGCCTGTGTTGTGATTGGGTTATCAAAATTACTAGAAAAGTCTCTGCCTGAATTAAGGTGCAAATAAGATCATATGCCAAAGTCAATAATATGGATTTTATTTAACAGTAAATGTGAGGCACAGAGAGAGAACTAGGAAAAGGGAGTAGGGTGAGAAAGAGAGTGACAGAGAGAGATTAAATATAAAATGTATCACCACTCTGTAGAACCCAACAGCATCTCATGGGTCTTCTTCACATGCAGTCTTTTAGTGGTGGAAGGCCTCAGGAATGAGTTGGAGGGTGCTTTGAGGGTCTTTGATGGTTTATGACCCTTTCTCAGCTGCCTCTTGTGTGAATGTCCAGTGTGTATGTGGTTTCCTGGAGGCAGCAGGGGATGGTGTAGAGAGATTTTCTGCTTGGTGTGGAGAGATTTGTCCACCACAAACCCAAACCCCTTCTCCTTTAACACCCACTGAGCTCAGCTAAGGTGAATTCTTAACACAGATACATTCCTCTTTCCTGAGCCTTGTTTGCTTCTCTTCAGAACTGAGATGATAAGACTATTGTCTTATCTTAAGCTCCCCTTCCCAGTCCAAGTTCCAGTCAGGACGCGTACTGGGGAGGGGGGAGGTTTTGATAGTCACAGACAGGCAGTTGCTTCCATTCAGTCTGACAAAAACTTTCTATGATTTTTACAATGCTTAGGATATGAACATTTCAGTCCATCACAGCCTCCATAAGCTTTTCCTTACAATCTTATTGCTACTCTATGATCGCAGGGCAAATAATACCTTCAAGGGCTAATAGATTGTTTAACAAGAGCTAAGAGAAAAGTGCAGTGAAAAGGAAAAAGCATTTCTACATTTTAGTATATTAGCTAGAAATTCCCTCTATCTGGGCTTGGTAATGTAAAGCAGAATGCATTGTGGCAACTGATAGTGAAAATACTTAATTTCATTTATTAGTGCAGCAATAGTTGCCCTAAAGCTAGAAATCATCAAACAAGATACTTCTATTTCTTCTTGTTTGGATATTGTTGTTTAGAGTTCTCTCTCATCCCTACTAATGTTCCATTACCTTGAAAATGGCAGGCCAATTCAAATGGGATCTCTGGCTCCTAATGGAGTAATGAAGAAAGAGATAACTAAATTTTCCTACTGATTAGAAATTAACTTCTTTATTGAGTTGATAGCAGAACAGGATTATCAGATATATCTATTATTAAAGCTCTGTGTTTGCTATTTTATTTTAGACTCATGGAGGCTGCATTGCAAGGTAAGGAAATTTTCAGAAGTTCAAGATAACTTACATTAATGGCCAATCATATAATTGAATACTGTGAGAAAGAAGAGTTATGCTATTTTATTTAAAATTATTGGCTCTTCTTCTGTTACAAACTGGTAAAAATGCAATTCTGAACATACGACTGATTAAAATAAAAATAAAAACAACCTGAAACATTACCCATTACCTGTTCAGCAGCTGTTTTCTGTTTTGCTAGCAAATTATTCACTCCATGAGGAAAACTTTAACCCTAAAGTGAAGCAGTATGCCTGGCTGGTTGTGACGTTAGGTTTATACAGATTGCTGAAAGCTATTGCTGTCACTACTGATTTCTGTGATTATAGCCTGACTTATTTTACTTCAGTTTTGTGCTTCATTAATAAATAGGCTGTGAAGGAATATCACATTTTTTTTATTTCATTTTAATTATTTCCATCATCTCTGGGAAAAAGTAAATTTGTTTATACTTACACTTTGACTTAAAACAGAAATCACCATCTCCGTCAAGTCAGTGTGGGACAGCTGTATCTATTCCCAGAAACAGCTGTGTCAGTCTTTCAAATGCTATGTTAAGCATACTTGGAACTGCCTGTCTGGTTTAATTAGCACAAAAGATACTTTGAATATCCTCTAAATTCATGTCATATGCAAAATGTTGCACAAGTTTATAGGATCCCTTTCTACTCTGTAGGACAAGGAACCAGAAAGATTTTGGAAATGAAGCTTTCCCATCCTTCCCTCTCCTTTAGTCCAGTCCCTTCTTCTCTCAGTTGCACGGGTGGGCTCAGGAATTAGCACTGTGCTTCTTCTCTCTTTACTAACGTGGGGAATATCCCAAATGGAAAAAGAAAACACCCTCGAAATGCAAACATCAATTTAGAATATGTTTTTGGGCTTTCAAACCTAACGTGGGTGAAGTGCTGCAAAACTGAGGCACTTCTAATGCTTAATGCTTCTGTGCTCTTCAAATATCAAGATTAGGTCCAGCAATGCATTTTAAGAACATTTAGTTACTGTTGTCATTTTAAACCTTCAGATCTCATCCGTCGTGAGCAGGATTGACTTTGTAGATCACCAGGTTGGTGCCTAATGTTTTGTTTCCCTGTTTTATTGTGTCTCTCCGTGTTGCCCAGCGGGCAGGAATCCAGAGGCTGGCATGGAAAAGTACTCCAAAGCAGCCAGGCGACTCGTCACGGTGGCCTTGCACTCGGCAGCCCCTGCTCCCTCGCGCTGACCCCACGTGTTTGTGGGCTCCGTGTCTCCTGATGCGTTTTATAGGTCAGGACCGGGATCGGCGGGATGCAGCCGGCTGGCGGAGCGCGGCGCCGGGATGAGCGGGGCACAGCGACATCTCCTGGAACGAACGGGAAACAGCTGCGCAGAGAGACGACACGGGCACCGCCACTGCCCTGGAATACTGCCCTGAGAACGCAGCTCTGCGGAAAAAAATGCAGGGTTTAACCTACTGCATGCTATTTCCACACTAATATAAGCTTCTTTCCGGGTATTTTGGAAGTGCTGCGGGGGAAATAAAGATTTGATTCGTGCATCCAGGGCTGCATCCAAAGCAGCGTGGCCAGCAGGTCGAGGGAGGGGATTCTCCCATCTACTCTGCTCTGGTGAGACCTCGCCGGGAGCTCTGCATCCAGCTTTCGGGTTCCCAAAACAAGAAGGGCATAGATGTGCTAGAGTGGGTCTAAAGGTGGGACAAGATGATCACGGGGCTAGAACACCTCTCCTGAGAGACAGGCTGAGAGAGTTGTGGAGTTACGGTTGTTCAACCTGGAGAAGAGAAGGCTTAAGGACACCTTCCAGCACCTTCCAGTATATAAAGGGGTCTTACAAGAGAGCTGGTGTGGGACTTTTTACAAGGGCATGTAGTGAAAGGACAGGGGAGAATGGCTTTAAACACAAAGAGAGTAGGTTTAGATTAGGTGTCAGGAAGAGATTCTTCACTGTAAGGGTAGTGAAACACTGGAAGAGGAACAGGTTACCCAGAGAAGTTGTGGATGCCTGTGTTCAAAGCCAGACTGAGTTCGTGGCAACCTGATCTGGTGGGTGGCATCTCTGATCATAGCAGAGGACTTAGAACTAGATGCCCTTTATGGTCCCTTCCAATTGAAGCCGTTCTATGATTCTGTGATGCTATAAAATATAGAAATCAAACACCCTGGTAAAGCTGTATTGTAATTTATAAAAATGTAAGGTGCACAAAGTCATGGGAATAACACTTTTTTTTTTAAATGTATTTCCTAAAGAAATACAGGTTCATCCTGCTTGACAGAACTTTAAAATAATAAATTGTCCTGGCACAATCCTGTGCTTGATTCCCCAAAGAGAAATTTGTATTTCAACTACCATTGAAATTCAGTAACTGCTGAAAGGGGAAAAATGTGAAAAGTTTGGCAAGATGAAGTGAACAAGAACTCTTAAAGCAGAAGTAAACAGGCTAATTTCAAATCAGAGCCATGTAATTATCCAAATAAATGTAGGCAGAGCATTGCAGTTACTTTTACCTAAGTACCCAAGGATGCCACTCATGACCTACTTCCTGTGTCATTCAAAAGAGATGTTGTCACTTCTGACTTTTCAATACATATGAAATGTAAGGAAGGGTAGAACTTAGTGAGTTTTACCAGTGCTGTCTCTGTTACTTCCAACATGAGAATATAAGCTTTGTGGTGATACCAAAGAGCTAAGTAGTAAAATAAAATGTATGTGAGAATGGAAATGGGGTGACACATATGGAAACTCAATAGTAAAGAGCTATTTTCCACATGGTTAATATATTTGTTTAGAGTGAGAAAATGACTGTCTCCCACTTCCATCACTTTGAGTCAGTTGCTTCTTAGACCTATGAGCTGTCTTTTTAACTGGATTGTTAGATCTAGATACATGTAAACGCTGAAGGAATCAAGAAAGTAACCACAAGGCCTGCAAGTACCTAAGCAGCAGATACTGATTCTGTTTTCAAGATACTGTTTCAAGATACTGTGCTGTTTTCAAGAAATATTGAAGGATTTTTTTTTTTTTTCAGTAATGTCTCATTCCAATCACATGGTGTTTATACTGGTCAGTGAATCACAACATAACTCTTTCTGCAGCAAGATTCCATGCTGTGTTATAAAAATTCTTGTAAATAGTAAAGGCTGTGTTGTTACATAGCCAGCTTTACTGAAGAGAGGCTTCAGTCTGTGGGTCATGTCCTTCAAAACCTGGAAAAGGCTGGATCTGCCCAACCTCTTGGAAAATCTCTCCAGGGCACTGATGCTTTCTTGGAACTGTTAAGTCAATCAACTAATTTTAGGAGCCTTAAGAAATGGAAAACTAATCCCAGCTTTTGCACTCATAATTAAGTGTTTGCTCATTTTTTAGGAAGCAATGTAAGAAATATAAGTAATCATGGAATGGAATATAATTTTGACACATTACAACCAGCATTACAAGGATTTTTTTTTTTTTTTTACATATCGAGATGATAGAAGATTAGATGTAGGAGGAGGATCGAGGATGACAGGACCACAGCAGCTGCTGTTGGAGTAATACCTTTACAGAATAGTGAAGGAATAAAAATGCAACTTGTATAACAATGACTTTAAAGTTTCAAGTTACTGTAAAAGTTACTTTAAAGTGACATCATAAAACTCTTTACATGTATTCGCTCTGTTAAACACATGGCTTGTTTTTAAACATTTCTATGTCTGCTCTAGGCAAATGCATCTGTGGTTCACAAATGTTTGAGGAATTTTTATAGAGAGTAAACTCTTTAGAGTAATAATAATCTCTTCACTTCTTGTAGACTGAACAGTAGAGAGAAATGAACAGTTAAAAGTGCCTAAGGGCTTGAAAGCTCTGTTTGGCCACTGAAAATCAGGATCTAATGCACTCTTGCTGTAGAAACAATCTTACTTTTCACCAGTTAAAAATCAACTAGTGTTCCAAGAAGAATGCTAGTTTTCAGGTTTTCTCCTGTTCTGCCTTACTGAAGACTTTTCTTGAGACCTGATAGGAATAACTCAAAGCAGTAGAGTACAGGAAGACTCATATATTTATTTTGGATCCATTAAAACTTCACATAGCTAGTGCTTATGTGCATATTTAGGATGTGAAAGTCCTGTTCCATGGATTACATCTTCAGGTTTGCATGTTTTGAGGTTAACCACTTTAGTAAATATAATACAAATTCTGGAAATCTCACCTATAAAGTTCTGGAGTTAGCAGTATTTCAGGTGTTTCAAATTATGTACTAAGGCTTCTGGGGTTAGGGTTATAATCTAGGACCTACATTACACACTTAACACACTCAGTTAAGGACAGAGGAAATTATCTGGGGACTAGGAAATGCCCATAAGAGGTTGGGGAATACAGCTGAGGCCCTGCTGTCAGAAACTGAGCTAATACGAGTAGAGTCCCTGAAAAGCTGAGGACAGACATTAGATAAGAAAGCACAGAGAGCAAGAACTAGACACCACAAGGGCTTGGAGACAGCAACTGGAACAACATCTCAAGGTCTATCCAGGGGAAACGTGCTTCCCTGCAGTGAGACAATGACGGCAGCAACTCAGCCCCTCGATGGGGGGGAGGTTTCTGGGTCCTGGGATGGGGCGGGGCATAGGGAGAGGCCTCGAATCAGGGGGTCAATTAGCAATAAGTTATTAGCACAAAACACCCATTATCTCCTTTGGTTTAGGGTTTTTGTTTTGGTTTTGTGGGTTGGGTTTTTTGTTCGTTTTTGGTTTTGTTTTTTTTTAAAAAACCCAAACAACAAAGTGAAGACTGAGGTTAAATAGCTAGAATGAATTGAACACATAGTGTCCTGATACTCTGGATTTGTTTGCCAAAATAATTACTTGCCAGAAAATGACTGAATTTACTAAATTAATTTTGAGGTTTGAAAATTTGAAAATTTGTGTTGAAGTGTTGGAAAGAACTAAAGGTATAACTGAACACACTTGGTTGCTCAGCTACCATGAAAATACTGTATTATGACATGAATGCTCGAATCGGGAAAACAATATAGAATACCTATTTTCATACACTTAGGAAATTTTAGAGCTGTGAACAATATTTTCTGACTATTTGCTAGCAATATCAGCTACTATCCATGATATCAGCTAAGGAGGTGGCTTGTGACTCTAGCTAAAGTCTATGACTTTGGCACAGGATCCCGAATGAAGCCAGCGATTTAAGACATCCTGAATGCTTCGTGGCTGTGTCTTGTAGGCACAATTAGAATCTGTGGGATTTTTCTTTAGCATCAAGAATCCATGAAAACTTCTTAAATAAGATAAAAGTTGCATCACCAAGATAGACATGTTCCCTAAGGGCAAGCAAGAATCCCTGATAACTCAAAACTCATTGACGATGACATGTTGGTGTGGAAGGTGGCTGGATCCCAGGGTAAAGCCCTTTTTCTAGAAAGTCCTGAAAGAGCAACTGCTGTGATTTCTGAAGGATTTATGGAAAGAGTTTGCTATGGTTAGTGAATAATTCCTTTGTGGAATGACACAAATAAGCTGTTCAATAGCAATGTACCCTCAGAAATAAATACGGTGTCAATCATATGAAAAGTTGCAGCTGGAGACTGACTAGAAAAGTAAAGAGAGTGGAAGGCTTGTCCCAAAATCTCAAATGCAGAGTGACTGATAGAAACTTGGTGGTGATCCAATGCTATTATCTTCATATGCTGATTTTGTGGATAATATGAAATTCCAGTCTTAGAAGGAAAGCCAGCCATTCATTGGCAAAAATACTGTCTCACCTTGCCTCTCCACACGGGGAAAGCCAACCAAAATCTGGCTCCTATGTCAGAACTATTATTTCCTTCAGTGTTGGATTTAGAACAATAGCCTCATATTGTCCTAATTTCCTGATATTGGTGATGCCAGGAAGGCTGCAGAGGTGGTAGAATCTGCTATTAGAAATCCTTTTTAGTAGATAGTTTTCAGTTTAGTCTGAGGAACAAATTCTGATACATTACAAAATCCTTTACTGGACTTGCACATAGTGTATATCAGTGCAGAATTTACATCTTTAATTTGAACACTATTATTCATACTAGTTCTGAAACTACATTTTGTTTCATAGCAGAGGTTCATCTCAGAAGATAGAACTCAGCCAGACACTTTTTTTTAAGATTACAGATTAAGTTTAGTGTGAATTTTGATTTACAAGACATGGATAGTTAGAATATTCCACAGACATAAGTCATGAATGCTTTAAAAAAATGTTAGGCCTCAAATTTAAAACTTTTTTCTCTTCTTTCTTTTTTTGAGAGAAGTTTTCGAGGTTTTTTTGAGTTTCTGTTCATACATATCAGAATTTGAAAAATCTGAAAACATGTTTTCTGTCCTACTTTGTACACTGGTCTATATGCCTATACCATACTACATATGTTGGGAAAAAACAAGGGACTCACTTCACTTCTTTAAAAAGTCATTATATTGTATAAAATCTGGCTGTCTTTGCCATACTCCCTAAGCAAAGATTTCTGTACATGTGAACACTTATATAACATGACCAGACACCTGGTTAGTAGGCAAGGTAGCACATTCTTTCCATGACTACAATATTTTCCTCTCAACACATATTTGTCAATCAGCTATATTTATAACACAGAGCAGAACTGCTAGTCAAAATCTGTTGTTTTCCCATTGTTCTACAAAAGGTCAGAAGATCCTTAACAAAACTTTATTTTGCTAGGGTTTATGTTTACATAGCACGCTGTGCAAGAAATAAAATGTTTGTAGTGAGATCATGAGAGAGCAATAATATTTATAAAGGGAGATTTAAGTGCCATTTTATAGAAACTGGTTTATTTTCACAGTAGAGGCTCTTATTGCCATATTCATCTTTGCTGTACCAAGGAGGCAAATTAAGCTGTACAGGCTAATAGGATAGTTCTGGAGTCATCTTAGTAATACTGAACTTTAAAGGGATTATCTATTCTTGGAGGGAAGTTTTAAAAAGTAAGTTCAGGTATTTACTGGGCATAAGTGTGTTAGCTGTTCTGTGTAGGCTGTAGCTTTCATTGGGGGCCAGTTAAAGCTACTTACAGATGGCAGGCAAGTGTGTGGACCCTGTGGTTTCTAAAGTGAGGTGGGGCTTCTTTGTGCTAGGAATGAACAAAGCCCCAGGAAAATCATTCCGAAGAGTTAATCATAAGCAAAACCACGAACCACAGAGAGGGCTTTGATATACAATCAATGGACTTGGCATTGTTGATATTTTGTATCAATTCAAAGCACATTCAGTTTTGTATAGCGAGTGACTGATGGATGGATGAAGAAGGTGAAAATGGAGAATGGAAGACAAAATATTCAAATCACAAGGAAATTCGATTACTAGCATACAGGCAAGCTCTCATTCAGCAAACTGTACTGAGTGATATAGCCAAAGGCAGCTGGATGTTGAATAACTTGTGATTATCTGTCCAGTTTGACAACTCCCTACTTGCATTGCTATTCCCAGAGCATTCAATGGGGATATCAGCAAAGTAAAGGTTGCAGGATTAAATCTTATTCTAGCAAAAATCCAGGACAGAAAGAACCAGCAGATAGTTTCAGACAGACTCCAAACTGTCTCATTGCTATTCATTTTCTATCACTGCTGGAATTTTGCTGTGGAAACAAATAGCAAAGAAAACAATAACAGGATTAAGAACAATGACATACTATTAAATCACATACCAGTGATTTGCAGCATATGGCATTTTTTTTCCACTGTTGTAATGTTAGATTTTTTTTTTGTANGACAGACTCCAAACTGTCTCATTGCTATTCATTTTCTATCACTGCTGGAATTTTGCTGTGGAAACAAATAGCAAAGAAAACAATAACAGGATTAAGAACAATGACATACTATTAAATCACATACCAGTGATTTGCAGCATATGGCATTTTTTTTCCACTGTTTTAATGTTAGATTTTTTTTTTGTAGTGGCTTCTTTTTTTTTTTTTAATATAAAACATTTTAGGGTTAAGCACATGACCCAGCTGAGGAAGGGATGCTTTCAGGTTCCTCCCTACTTTGATATAGTTTCTATGCTGTTTTTTATTTCATTCTCCCACCCGAATCTGTGCAGTTTGGAGATAGGCCCTTTTTCTGCTCAGGAACAAGAATTAGAGCCTCAGTTGCAAAATCATGCTTCACGCTTCCTGGGTATAGGGAGCCATAGAGAGCAATTAGTCATCAGTGAGGAAACAACAGTAATGAGCTTTTCTATGAAATGTAATTGTGGGAGGGTTAACCTGCACATTTTACACAGCAATAGAGACTTGGGACCAATGTACAAATAACAGATAATTCTGCAATCCTGGGCCTCGTCTAGAACCATAGAAAATCAGCATCCAATTTAAGGTACTTAAATAGTGCAAGATGCCTCTGCTATTTTGAGAGATCAAATACAACTTCCTGTTCTTATTATTGTTCCCAGAATCAACAATGCATCCTGATGATACCATAAAAAGACACCAAATTATTCTGCAGTCTGGAATGGTATTTTCAGTTATTTTACTGCTGCAGTTCTACACTCTGGTTACATAGAATCACAAAATTAGTATTTTTCTCCACTGATCTTCAATTTCTTTAGTCTTTAAAGTCCCTTTGCATAGTCTGATAATAATTTTAATTTCCTGATCTAAAATGTCACACATTGATTTCACATATTTTAGGCTTATTTTTATCCATATCCAAGTGTGAAGTAAGCATTTAGATAGTTATGTGCTTACAAAACATGCTTGCTACATATGAATTACATACCAGATACATGACCACTCACAAAATTCAGTTCGATTTGAGCATGAAAAAAGTGCTAGGGGTTTCCAAAGTGCAGTTGCTATAGTCACTCTTCTCCAACAGCGTGTTATCCTTAATGTCGACATCTTGTATGTGTGGATGATTTCATTAGGGGGTATCTTTTTGACTCCAAACTGGCTGGCATAGGAGGCTGTGACATGTCAGCTATGCCTTGTGTACAGGCTATTACAGAGTTGATTGCCTGCACATATGAAACGACTGGACTGATCCCTCGTGTTACTGGATACAACTCTCTGCAGTTATGATCTCCAGATGTGGGGAGAAAGGCCAGCAGAAATACCAGGCTCCATGCTTTTTTTCTACTACAGCACGTCTGAGCTGGAATGTTAAGACCTGGTCTACAGCAGTGTTAGGCACTCATATCTGTACTTCCAAGTAATTCTAAAAGTGGTCTGGCTGGTAGCTATTTCATTTTGAATAGTAGAGAATCCTTTCTGACTTATAATAGGTTCTAAAATATACACTTCAATCTTTAACTTTCTATGCCTCATTCCTGCTTCTGAAAGAAAACAATAATATTCTTTCATCTCAAAGGATTATTGTGAATCATAGAAACAAAATATCTTTGAAGAAGTTAGTGTCAGAATGTGTGACAAAACAAAAAAAATTTCTGTACTCAGAATTTGTCAAGTAGTGAGTAAAGAATACAAGGCTACATGCAACAATAACAGTAAAGAAAAAGAAAAATTAAATACTGACTAATATAGTAGTCAGGTGGAAAATATACAGCAGAGTTATATAATTGGACAGCTCATCATAATACACAGCCATATGCAGGCTGAATTAAAGCTGCACAGGAAATCTGAAATTTGGCATTTTCTCCCTTAAGTGTTTTAAAAGTTTACTGTACTACAGCCACAATTGTTAGGTTTCTATTCCAATTCTCTGTTTTTCAGCATGAGGCACCATTTGCTGTATTGGATATGGGATATAGAAAGAAAGAACCACATTTGGAAATTAATTCAGATAGGAATGTAAAGTTTTCTAAAGTAAAGTTAGGGCTGAGCACAATGGGACTTCTGTCTTCTCCTCTTCCATGAGAAGTACAAGTCAGTTATGTAGTAAAGTAAACCTCTTCGTAGTTCCCTGTCTGCAGACTGAATGTATTGGGTATGTTCTGCCCCCTGTCCCAGCATAGATACACCAGAACTTCCCCATCTGCGGCAGAAATTTTATTAGGAAAGGTAGGCAGGATCTGGTAAGATCTAAGCTAAAATGCCTCTACTGGAAATGTCTATTTTTATACCACAGAATTTATTGGAAATTTTACCAATTTTTACCAATTATCTATTTGTATGCAGTCATATGCCTTAGCCTTCTGAAAGCTAGCCATTAAAACAACAAACATGTGAAAAACATCTCTTTTGCTAACAGCTCAGTTCTAAGACAGTGCATTAATATGCATGCCAAACTGCTGAGCAGGGTGAAAATGAAGAATTAGTGATCAATACTAATAAGAATCATTTGCTCTAAACACAAATGTACTCTGCTTTTTGCTCACAATATATACAGCTTCACTTGAAAGAATCTCCTAGTATCTGGTTAATTTAGTACCACTACTTATGATTTTTAATGTGTTCACAGTAAAAATAATATTTAACCTTAATTTCCTCAGCAAGTATTAACAGAGTTAAATGTTAATAAATTAACAAATTCACCTTCATTTTATTCTTAAACCCTCCAAAGACAAACAAGTGATCAAATTCTAGTTATACAGAAAGCTAGTTTATTATTTAGCCAGGACTACGAAAATCATATATGGTCCAGACCTATCCATATGTCACGCTGAAATAAACCAGCAATAAACAGTTGTTCCTTCTTACAAATTCTTCAGATGTGTTAAAGCCAAGAAACCTATACTTTGGCTGCTGGCCTTTTCCTCAAGGGAAAAAAAAGAAAAATATGTTAGTGAGAGTCAAAGGGTCCTGTAAAACATACTTTGGACTTGCATCCAGAGCTGAAATCTATAGTTACCACATAAAATACTAAACCCTTAATGACCTTTTACAAAACTTTAGTATTTTGACCTGTTTTCCTGATTTGAGATTCAGGTTGGCTGAGACGTCTATCAGCGTCTTTTAGACCGTGATTCCTTCTATTCCTTTATAGGGCAGCTTCTTACCAGTTTTTCACATCCTGAGGACTATGTGGAGGATGCTCAAAAGGCAAACACACTTTATTCCTAAGTAAGAATTCTTCAAGATGGGCTCAGAATATTCACACCCATGTCTTCTTTTCCCCCTCCCTTAGGGCTGTAACTGCATGTAGGACAGAGGAAAGAATTGCACTGAAGTGGCTAAATTCACATGCTGTCTTTAGTCCCTGATCCTGAAAACACCTAGAAACAGTGGGAAAAGGAGGACAGTGTTATTGTAAAGTTCCCAGACACACAGTAAATTGCCTGAGTGGAAATGCATGTCAAAGAGTGCACAGACTCTGTTGTGTTTATTCCTATACCCTTGACTCTACTGCAGCTGAGCTTCTTGGTTGTACAAGGTTGCTCCCTAGCATGTCTGCAGCATTGCTGGGTTTGTGCTGTTCAGATGATTATCACTAACTGGTTTTATTACGCACAAGAGAGGTTATAATCCAGCTGCCAAGACATTAGCAGGAATGGATGGCTTGACTTGTGGTTATGGAATTGCCTCAGGAGGTAAGAAATTAAATTTGGCTCCTGGCTCTTCTGCAGGTTTTTGTCTTTGAAAAACCACAGTCTTTCTGTTCCTCTTTCAAAGACTGCAGGAAAAGGTATCAGCATTTTAGTCCTGTTTAGGATATTGAGCTTTTTAGGAAAGACAGTACCTTCCAATACATATGTACAAAAACTCTTAGACAGAGACACAATATCATATGAAACCTTCAGAGGAAAACAAACAAGGAGGATCATGAGAATTGAAGTATGAAGCTGTATCACCAGTGACAAAGAAGAAATTGAGTTTAATGTAAACACATTTTTAACATTCCTGATGGAACTAAAGAGCAGTTTGCTGACTCAGGAATTAGAGGCAGACTAACTAGAAGAAGTAAGTCTTCCTCCCTTTTCTACTGTAGCACCAAGTATGTCGCTTGCTTCATAGGATGTGATGGCAAAGCAGTGGATGGCTGCTAGGGCATCATAATGCATCTGAAAACACAAGCATATAACAAGTGAAGGGTGAGGGTACAGAAAATAAGAATATGTAGTAATCAAATTTTGTCAAAGGGATGCATGCTGAATAGAAATAAAGAAGTTTTCAAAAGATTTATCTTTTGTTGCTGTTGGCAAAGTAAATGTTACTGTATTGCTGTCCTGTTTGCAAGGTGATTGCTTTTATTTAATTCACCAGTAGAACATTAGGTTGTAAAGAAAACAAGAATCATGCCTATTCTAGACTTATCACACAGTAGTACCACCAATGTGTAGAAGATTATTTAGAACA
>VYZS01075197.1:0-27999 GCA_013400695.1 Neodrepanis coruscans | reverse complement strand
TTTTTTTAAGTCATAAAGGCACTTTGTGAACCAGAAAGACACCACATGGTATTTTCAAGTCTGCTTGGAGTTCTGTTTGTTTTAGGGAACCAAAACCCCTCCAGGGCACTCTGAGAGTGTCCCTGGGCTCTTCTGACTTTGAGCCCTTGGTCTTAACCATGAGCTGCTCGTGGTGAAAATGTCCCATTGCTTGGACAGACTTAATTATTCAGGGCTGTGACACCAAGGCCCAGTTCTACCCACAGTGCCAGGAGGGCACAAACCACCCCCAGGGAACACTTTAACATGTTTGTTGCTGCCCCACAGCACCTGTGCCCTCTGCCTGATGCCAAGTTCCCTTTAGGACACTGAAATGCCTGGGCTGCCCTTTTGGTGCTGCTAAGGGCCACCTCGTGGTTTTCCTTCAAACAGAAACAGCTTTGCTCTGTGGGGAGACAGTTCACAAGCACAGGAGAAAAATAAAGGATGAGGTTTGGGCCCCCAAAAAACGCCTCCTGTGCTGCTTGTTGTGGGTTAGGGAAGGGTCTGTGGTTGGAGTCCCTCAGTGCCATCTGTGACCCCTCCTCCTGGAGATGGGAAAGGGCTGAAATCCTTCCCCCTTGTGGCCACAAAGCTATTTTAATGCACTGAGCATAACACTGGGAATGTCCTCGAAACTCAGGGAAGACAATACACAGGCAGAAAATAATTGCAGGGCATCAAAAGGCATTACTGGAAATTCAAGCCATGGGGTGTCCTCTGCACACAGGATGGCACTTCAGCTGCAGTGTGGGTGACTGACTCGACATCACTGGTGATTGGGACTCATTTTCAACCATCTGCTGTCTCTTAAAATTTCTAGTGGCAGCTGATGTGGCCTTGGTGGCAAAGGTGGCACATACTCTGGCTCTTCACCTGTGGGCACGGGTGGTGTTGGAGCAGCTTGTGTGTGGTCTGAAAATCAAACTGCCACGTTTGAGAAGGCAGTGTGTTGCTACACCTCTTCCATTTGTAGAGTGCAATTACCTTTTTTCAAACCATCCACATCCCTGGCTCTCAAACATGTCTGGCTAAGTCCAGAAGGTCAGGAAAATGTTGAGTGAAATCCGTAATAATGCCATGAAGTCAGTTCTCTCTGCTGGACTCGAATGTATTGTGGATTAAAACAGTGGCAGGCTTGGTTTCCTCCTCAGGAAAGGCTGAAGAGATGAGATTTTACTGGTGATACTTCAGTACAAGCACTGTGAGTTCCCCAGGAGCTAAGCACAATATCAGTTATGTTGTTCTGAATGTGTCCTGTGGTGTTACTTTGCACCTGAAAATACAGGTTTGGTCTAAACATCGTGGATGCTCCTGAGAATCTTCACTGACTCGAGCACATCATAATCTTGGGCTCTTTATTTCAGGGAATATAATGGTTTTTGGATTACTGCAGATGAGGAGCAGTTATTTTACTCTTTAATGGCTGAGCCCCTCTGTTGGTATTTAGGGTTTTACCTTTCTTAAGCAGTAGATAAATGTGGTATGAGAGTCCTGAAATAGGTTCTGTTGGACTTGCTGCTCTTGGAAGTTTTTTCCTGTAAAAATTCCACCTGTGATGCTGCAAATTGACTCTGAATTAAATTGGCATGAAAGCAAGTCTGGGGATCAATATTTGTTTCTATGTAAACATTCATTTCTCGGAAAAAGAAAAGAGTTTTTAAAGGTTTGAAGATATTGGCATTTCACCACCACTGTGAATTCTGCAACTTGGAACAATCTGAATTGAAGTGGTGGTGACTCATGTTTTAGGCTTTCAGGAAAATCCATTAAAAAGTTTTGAGTGTTGATGTTGAAAAAGTTGCACTTTTTGTTAAAAAAAAAAAAAAAGGAAGATACTTTCTTAATGTTCAGAAGCCCAATGAGAGGGGCACAGTATGTGTGAGGGGCTTCCTCCTGAGAGTTTTGCTTAGACCTTGGAAGAAGCATCTTGCAAGGGTTGATTTTGGTTCAGGTAACTCAGAATGACAATTATACTGTAATAGGAAAAGAAATAATCTGTTAAGAATGATGTGCAGTGAGATTAATTTGGAAATCTGTGGCCTAATGACACAGAGGAATCAACTGAAGCAAGTCTTAAATTTTTATGTTGTCAGACTTCCTAAATGAAGTAACTTTGGATTTGGTTTGTACTTAAATAGTACCTAATAGATCCCATAAAGAGACAGCTTTGAGGCATTGTTTATTTCGTGCTGCTTTGCAGGAGGTGTTGCCTTAAAAGTAAGATACAAATCTTGAGTTCTGACTCCTTTGTGAATTTGGATTTATTTGCCTTTAAACTTGGCATACCTTAAAAAACTATAGAGTTAAAAAGTTTATAGACAAAAGAGGGACCAGTTAAATAAATACTGGAGTTTTCAATATATAAAAATGCATTTTTAGGTTTGATTTTTTTTCTTTTAACCCTGAAATAAGGAAAAGATTGAATAAGGCTTATTATAATAATGGCAAGGGAAGCATTTGAAACATTGATTTGCTGCTACTGTAAATCGTAGACACACTATGATGCCTTTTAAAAACAGTACTGCACATTTTTATGTACCCTCTACATAGTTTCTTCAGTTTATAAAACAATTTCATCAACTTTGACCATTCTAGTTCGTTCTTAACTTCAAAAACCTGGAGAGATTGTCTCACACATCACTGTCAACAGTTTTTATTTAAATTGCATTTAACACTTAACATTACCTGTTTGTGAGCCTGTTGAAAGACTTTAATTTAGTTCCTTGTTTTTAGGATAAGATCCCTGCCTAAAGACAAATAAGCAATATTATATTGAATGTCCAATGCTAGGAATAAATGAACAGAAGAAATATGGGACAAAAGAAAAGAGTACTGAATATACAAAAAGAACCAACCCATCTTTTAGGAGTAATGTACCACATTTACATAATTAATTTTTGTTAATATGCTGTTGGAAGGATGTAAATTAGTTTCTATAAAGTAATTATTTTGGGGCAGAGGACCTGGATGCTGAATTTCCAGCCTGTCTGGGGAACAAAAGAAAAGTGGTTTTGTAACTGCTCAGAGAGAAAACAATCCTTGTCTTTCTGTGGCTGAAGGACCTCATTCAAATAGCTCCTAAAATAATGTGATGTTAAAATAATACTGTAATTTCATGTATACACAGTGAAATCCCAATAAAGATTTAGTGCCTTATGTTTTTTTAGTACATATTTCCTCAGGTTCTGCCATGATTTCTCTCATTCTCAGGGTATTTTCTATTATTTTTAAACTAGAGGATGCCACAGATTTCTTAGTTTGGTGTTGAATTGTCGGGTTCTGTAGCTGCCTTGTGTAGTTTGGTGGGAAGCTTGTCTTGTTTCAGAATTACTGTAGGTGATGTTTGTGTGTTTAGGTGACTGTGCACACACTGCTCATGATTCCTCAAACAGCCACAGAGCCTTGTCTTTTGGGAGGTCTGTTGCTTCCCAGATGATTCCTGAGCTCAAAAATAACAGACACCCCTGCATTTTGTTACTGATACCAAGAGTAAGGGAATGGTGGTGGCCTTTTTGGTGCTGAAGGTCCTCCTGGTAATCCCAAAACTAGGAATTCCCACCATCTTTTGTGATGGAGAGCAGGAAGGAGGATGATTTCCTTCCAGACATTCCCAGTTTTCTGCCCTGCCTAGTTATTAATGCTGGGAATTCTGGTGGGGAGGGCACAGTCCCAGCTGGTCATGGCTCGGTGTTGTGAGGGTTGTCCTTGTGGTGGGGCTGTGCCCATCACACCTGGCAGAGGGTGTTCTCACCTCCCCTTGGCACAGCTCTCACAAATCATCCCGTGCTCCTGTGTTTGTGTTGTGTGTTCTCCCCATCCCTGTTCACTCTGTTCTCCCAAAACTGGACCAAGAGCTCTGCGGCTTCTGCTGCTTCAGCCACTATCTCAGCCTTTATCTCTGTTATCTGCTGTACGGTTTTGTCCGTGTTTGAACAGCCTGTTATCAAATGGTTGAAGTGTTTGAGTAAAATGCACTTGATTATTCAGGTTTATCAGTTAAAGTAGCACATGTTGTTGTGTAAAGTTTTAGACACCTTCAGCTGAATACAAAGCAGGAATTGCTAGGGAATTTTGTTTATTTATTAAAAAAAAGAGACCTTTGTGACAGAATTGTCTGAGACTCCTAGAACAAAAACAATTTTGAAGCTGAAATTTCTATTATATACCCTCAGCGAGCACAAAATGTTAATTTTTATTTTATTTTTATTTTGACAGTAATACTGTTGGTTAATATTTCCTAATTCCTCTCCCGTGGTAATGTCCAAGGGGCATAATTAGCAAAGTTGTTTTCCTGAGTTAACATGCCTTGAATAAACAAAGTTTGATGTTCTCACTTAACGCTGTCTTTATCAAATGGCCTCAATGTCTTTCAAGCTGGCTTCAGTCGCGCTGGGGCATCTGGAGGAGCGACCAGGGAAATTCCAGGATTGCTTGACAGGGGCACCGTGTGGGATAGGAACTGCATAGGCAATGTCCTGGAAGAGGCCATGACCTGCTTTGCCGAGATGCAGAGGCAGACGGAGGAGAAATTCCGCCTGTGGATAGAAAAGCTCACCCGTCTGGACACGGACGAAGAGAGCAAGCAGCAGCTGGAGCCCAGGGAGCCCAAAATCCAACTAGTTGGCCAAAGAACCCCCCCCAGCACGCAGTCAGGGGCTTTCCTGCAGATGCCTGGTGGCCAAGTGCTTCCTCAGCAGCCGCTGGGTCCTTTTGGGGGGTATCAAGGTGTCGATGCTGCTCTGGAGTTCCCGGCAACTTTTAATAACAATTTTCCACCTGTCTTCCCAGAGAATGGGAATATTGCAGAGCCTGACATGAATCAATCATAAACTTATTAAAAAAAGAAAAAAAAAAAAAAAAAAAAAAAAAGATCTTTGCAATCTCGATGTTATTTTTTTTTTTTTTGGATTGTGCTGATTTGGTTTTTCTCTTTGTGTATGTTTGTTTTGTTTCCTGGGTTTCACTACCATGGTATCCTTTGTTTTGTTCAAATTTTTTTTTTTTAATTTATAGAGAATATCTGTAGGTTAAAAAAAAGATAAATCACAGTATAGCCACATGCATGTGCCAGCACACACAGGTGTGAACACCTTCGAAGGTGTGGGGGGAACCACCCTAAGCTTTCCTCACCAAACCTGGGAAAATACAACTTAGGATCCTTCTTCAAATGTACCCCAAAAGCAGTAGAGCTGTGTTTGCTACAATAGGAGCATTCAGGGTATTAATGCAGATGCCCTTTTTTGCATGTTAAAGCATTTAGATAAGGAAATAAGTTTTATATTTAAAGAGATAAAGACCTAGACTAGATACAGACCCATAACATTTCCTGAACTCTCTTTACTCCCAACTTTTGCAGCTTGAACACGCCACACATTTTTTTTTTTTTTAATTCTTCCTCTTTAGGCAGCAGTAACAAATAATCCTACCCTAAACATTTAGCTCTCTCTATATAACAACTCTGCACTCCACGGATTTTTTTTTTGGGGGTTCATTTTTTGTCTCCCCTTGAGTAGTTCCATTTTCTGTCCAGAGCTTTTTCATCAGTGTCACTGCTGAGTTTCACATGGCACCATTATGGAAGCAGCTGTCTTGCTTTGTGTGCACAGAAAGGCACATGTGTATATATATAGTTTTATATATGTATATATTTTATATACATACATGTGTTTGGTTTGGGTGGAAGTCATCCCCCACTAATTCCAGGCCTCCACTCTGCTGTTCCCTGGATCTGAGGCAGTGGGAAGGGATACTCCCCTACTGAGGAGACCCCCTGGCAGTGAGTTTCTCTTCCCTTAACTGCCTGTAAACCTCCCTTATCAGCAGCTGATAAAAGGAGATAAGTGTTGGATGAGTCCAACCCCTGCACACAAAGCACTGCTGCTTCCTCCTGTATCTACAGACAAACTGCATCCTTCAAGCTGGAATAAAACCAGTCCTGCCTGCCCTGAGATAACCACCAGTCAGGGAGGGGGGTGGGTCAAGCCTTGGCACAGGAATTCGAAGGGAGGCTTGACAGCCAGATGAGTTAACACACCACGGTGGTCAGGCTGAGCCCTGCTTGGATGCCACTGAAATCATGATTGATTCATGGTGGGGAATGCCAGAGCATTAGTTTCACTGAAATAAAACAAGAATTTTGCTGTTGTGTGGATTTTTTTTTAATTTTTTAATACTAGTGGTTATCCTGAATAGGCAGGCTCAAAACTGTGATGTTTAAAGTAGAATTAATTTAAACTGTATACCAGGAGTCTCTGTTTGATTCTTGTCATGATCTCTACACACGGGGATTTTTTGGCCAACTCTGCATTAAGGCCTTTCTTCATGTGAAGTAACTTCTCTGTAGCTACCAAAAATGTGTATTTATCATCAGGTAGAACTTGATAAAAGTTTTTAATACAAATCAAAACTCTTACAATGGACATTGAAAGTGTGCATGGACATAGTTTAAGTAAGGAGAACACTGCAAGTCTCCCCCACTCTGTTACTTTGCATTTTAAACCACAGTCACTTTTTTCCTCATTATTTTTGTGTAATTTCTTTTATTCCTTTGGAAGTTACCACAGTCTCTTCCTTAGATCTGGCCTTTCTTTTTTTTAACCCCCCTCCCTGAGGCCAGTGGGAGTTTTTCCATCAATTTATGTGGCAGTTTGGATCAAACCTGTAACAGGAACTCAAGAAACGCTTTTTTCTTATCAGTGTAACACTAACACTGGTGTTTAAACATTATTCTTGTCATAGATTTCTTTTTTAAGTACGTGATGCCTTCATTAAAAAGATAATTAAAAATTAGGTTGGAGAGCTGTGTTGTTTCCAGAATAACTGTTTGAAAGACTATGCAGGAGATAATTTTTAGGTACTGGGGTAAATCCTTTCCAGATCACCTTCATCCATAATTTTGATACGAAGATTTTGATACGAACTTGTTGGAAAACTCCCTCTTCTGGAATTGTGTGCATTTCAGGGAAAAGTTAAACGAGTTCTGTGTTTGATTTCAATTTAATCAACTTGTCCTCATCTGTTTAAAATGTAAGATCCTTCAGGGAAGAGTATTTGCTGATGTAAAAAAACCACCAAAATGGATGCTTCTGGTGTTCATAGATTTTATATATATATATATATATATATACATATATATTTAAATACCTTTATGATGATGATAAGAGCAGCATATTTTAAAGCATGACAACTTTATAAATCTTCCCCTGCATGCAGAAGCAGCTTTTTGCAGAGACTGGTTTCTTTTAATGTGTATGTCTGTAAGCATGCCCTTAACCCTTTTTTGTAAAATAACATTATATATGGAGCAATTAAGGTAGTTCAGAATAAACTCTCTGAGAAGTTCAGCTGAACTTATTTATCTCTCAGACTGAAACACCTTTACATACAGATCTCATAAATGGGTGACTTTAGGGGATATAACCAGTGACATTTCTGCCATCAGGACGTCTTTTTTTAAAAAAAAATTAATTAGTATTAATAGAAGTTTGGTTACTACAGGCAAAAATTAAAACCTTTTATTTTTGCCCATCATTGCTGTTGTTGTTTTCAATGCAAGCAGCTGTGAACATGAGGAAGCAAGAAGAGGGTGACAGAAGTTGAGCTCTCCCTGGGACAAAATCATCCCAGGGCACCCAGAAGACTGAGGGAATAGTCGATGTTAGGGGTAATTCTAACTAATTAATAATTTAATAATTAATAATCTAGCTAATTTCTCCACAAAATCTACCTAGTGTTAAAAACACCTGTGCAAGGGCCAGTGGTTGTAAATTGTTTTGTGGATGGTAAATAGTATTTTTTTTATTTTTTATTTTTTTAGTTACTGGAGCGAAATCTTCAGCTTTGTCATAAAACATCTCCTGTGAAATGCAGGGTTGATTTGCACACTTGGGTATCTGCTCCATGAGCTGGTTTTCCATGTGGGGGGACATGTTTGGCCTGAAACTGAGAGGGGATCCCATCCTTCCTGTTGCTCAGGTTTGGGGTAACCTACCTGAGGAGGGATTTGTCAGCCTGTGCCATTCAACAGGAGCATTTCTCTTCTGCCTTTTTTATCCTGAATCTGAGAGAAACAGAAACCCACCTTTCAGATACCAATACCAGTGATGAGTCTTTATTGTAATTGCCTTTGGCACCTCTTGGAGAAAACAGATTCCCAGCACACAGTTTCAGATTTATATCTTCCTTCTTTTTTCCTCTCCTGGGAGTATTTTTACTGTATTACATGGCTGCAGTTAAGTTTGTCATGGTTTCCCTCACAAGCTCTTCTTTTCAAAGGGCTTTGACTAGAAACTTTCAGGGAGTTAAAATTTCTTCAGCTGAAATTTTGACATGAATTTTCCATCTCACTCATTCCATGTTTCATGAAAGCTGTCTGACTTATTTAAGGCTGTTTTAGGGTTGTCAGAAGGAAACTCTTCTACTTTTCCAACCCAGAGTTACATTTTGAAGGTGTGTTTATGGTCATGTCTCATCAAATCACTTCAAAACCACCAAATTTAACAAGTAGAGGAGAAATCAGGAGGAGTTTTTGTACAGACATGGAGAACCACAGAAGATAATTTAGGGTGTCTCTAATTGCCCTGGGTTTAATACTTCAGAATGATGTAAAGGAACACTTTAGTTTCCTAAAAGAATTTTACATCTGGTTGGAAAATATCAGATGCTTTGAGTCAGATCAGCTAGTGGAGGCTGGTGTAATTCCAGAGGTGGTGGTGCCAGTTTAAACCTCCTTGGCCTGTTCATGGAATCATGGAATGGTTTGGGTTGGAAAGGACCTTAAAGCTCATCCAGGCATGGACACCTCACACTAGACCAGGCCTTGAGCAGCCACAGCACCTCCTGTGGTTCCAGCTCCTTTATTGTCATTTTAAACATTTAATGATGTGTTTTCAATGTGGCACAAGGAATAATGAAAACACCTGTATGGCCCCAGAGCTGGGATTTAGCAGCAGCTGAAGGAAGTGAGTCTTTATACAAAAGCTCAGTTTAAATTTCTAAGTGTCAAGCTGACATTTCAGTACATAAAAAATTAAAAGCTTTCCTCCTGGAACCAGTCCCTTCTTAGAACTCCCTGGAAGTCCAGGGGCTTCCATGTGCACTTGGCTGCAGGTTCCTCCCTGGGTGTTTGTGCTGCTCCCTCCCTCCCCTGGGGTTTGGTAAGGAAGGGCTTTAGGAAATTCCACCTTTAACATTCTGATTTTTTTCTGAGGATTTGGGGATTTGCTTCAGATGAAACATCTGAATGGTCAGGTTTTATTTAGGGGAAAAAACCCCTACAACATAAACCAAATTCAAGTTAAGGCAGTGGAACTTTTTTTTTTTCAGTTTTTCTGTAGCAAAAACAACTGAGCAGGGAAAAAAAAGACAAAACTCTTTAGTGTCATTTTTAACAGTATTAAGACAATTCAGGCAGAAATGCACATCTCTATTTTTTTAAGTTCAGTGTCTTTCAGTGTTTGTGCAGGATTGTTGGGTTATTTTATCTGAGCTGCTAGAGTTGAGACTGGAAAACTAAACTTCAGTGAAACGGGATTATATTTGCCAGTTAAGTTACATACTGAGAAGTATTTATTACAACTGATTTTTCTTGTTAATATATTTAGTCTCTTCCTGTATCCACATACTGTAAATCTCCTTTTTAAATAATATTTCAAGGGCATTAGGAAGTTAAACCCTAGCCCCTACTGATACAAGCAGAAATTTTTTACTGGTTTCAATGGGGCTCACATTTCAACTTTTATAAAAAATTGAACTTATTCTGCAGGGTTGTTTTTTTTTTTTGGCCAGAGAATCCTTCAGCTGGCTCCAAGGGGAGTCTCTGGCTGACCAGGGTGTGTGATTGAGGCCAGTTGAGCAGATTTTTTTTTATATAAAATAACCAAAATTGCTGCGGTGACACATTGGGAGTGTTAAGAGCGAACGCTCCGTGGGGTTTGTGCTGTGGGAGCCAAAACCATCGATGCTGATGGATGGGGATGGACAGCACCTTGCCAAACGTGGAGCTGGAGGCTGGTCTGTCTCAGAAATCACAGAGTTGGGTCAGCAGAGGGAAGGCACATGGAAAATGTCAGGCTGGTTGGGTTGGATGGGATTTTGAGCGTGGGTTGGTGGAGGGGGGGGGATTTTTGGACCATCAAAGGGCTGTGTCAGCCCCTCCCCGGTGAAAGGCAGATTGGACTTGCAAAAATGTGTTTTCTGGAGGAGGGGGGCACGTTGGCTGCCCTTCCTTAACGTGAGTTGTGTATTCTTTGTCAGCTGTGTAAGGGTGGGATGGTTCCCAAAAACCCTCCTGCAAGTCAAACTGGGGAAGAGATCTGGCTCACATATATCTGCTGCCACAATTAATGCATTGTTAGGCAGAATCACAGGAAATAAAGCCTGTACTGGGATGTAAAGTGGGTGGCATTTCCCAGTATTTTCAGGCCACAGACATATTCCATGTGCCTTTGCTTAATGCACAATGAAAAATTCTGTATTTAATTTGGTGAAACAAATCCAAGGTATTTTCCATCTGGTCATCAAAAAAAGCCTGAAAGAATGAATGTTGTCCAGCAAGACTTGAATTTTTGAGGTCTCTTTTCATGTGATATGTTAAAAATCATGGAGTCTGAGAACAGATACTAATCTGGTCATGTTGTTTTGATTTTATTTTGTTATTGTGGTTTAAAAAAAAAAACCCAAACACAAAAGCTTTACTGTGTGAAATGAAGGAAAATGTGAGGAAAGTGGATTCACTGATAAAGTTCACTTTATGATTTTAGAAAGAATGTTGTTAAACTGCTATTGTTTTTTATTGTATTTACAATGTATTATTTGCTTAACCCTGTAAATTTTGAAATGTAACTACTGTAACCTGGAATAAATAAATAAATACAAATAGCAATTAAGTGTTTCATGTTGCTAAACAGCATAAAAATCAGAGATCTCCTGCCCCCCATCCTCCTTTGGGAATTGCTTTGGGCTCAGCTACTTTGTGCCTTTTCAACTGCACAGTTTTGCAGTGGCAGCTCTGGGTCATGTTTTAATTAATATCAGGTCTGAGTTGCTTATCTAAAACAAAGTAATTGTCACTTGTAGTCTTGTATATCACTGCTTTGTGTTTGGATCAATTACTGACGTGTTGACTGTAAAACTGTTGTGGCAAATCACATGGGATAGATATTGTTGTTTTTGGGACACACAAAAAATACGATTATTTCTGTTACAGTAATGATCCTCTGAGCTCAGAATTTATACAGGCATCAAAGGCCATTCTGTGTCTTGTGTGATCTTGCAGTAAATGGGGTTATCTCTTAAATTCAAGTGTCAGGTGTAAAGGAGGGCATTCTTAGGTCTTTCATTATTATAAAATGTGTCAATTTTCTCATTTGCTATCTAGAAATAAATAAGTGCAGGTCAGAGTACTGAGCTTGAGACCATCAGTGGCCCAAACTCGCAGTGCAGATGTTGAGGTGAGGCTGCAATTTACCTCCTGTGTGCCCTTTTTAGCATCTGCACGTTTCACAGGAACACTCCTCAGCGCTGGTTTTAAACTCCCCAAAATATTCGCCACTTAAAAATAGCTCAGTAATTGGAGGGGAGTGTTGTTTCCTGCAAAGCTGAGCTCCTCTGCTTCTTAGCCTTGAGCAAGCTGCAGATCTGTGCCTGCCTCAGTTTCCCCCATGGGCCACAGGGGGTTTAATCAGCACCTCGGAGCTGCTCCAGACCCACTCCTGGAAAGCTTTTTGTAAGAACAAAGAGCTGTAATTATGGTTTCTGTTACTGTTGTATCTGTTCTGTGTCTCCTAAAGCTGGGGGTGATACTCACACCTGAACGTGGCTCTTCCTTGCACAGACACTGGTGGCTCCAGAGGGCAATTCAGAACACTGGAATTAGGCTTTTAATTCCGAAATTATTTTAATCGGGATAGTCCTCTGGAGGTTTCAGTCTTTTTTCGCTGCTTGTAGAGGAAACATGGCAAGTTTTAAATCCCATCCCTGAGGCTGGAATTCATCCTGCTGAGCTGGAGCATTGTGAAAGTGAGGTGCCTTGGCCAAGGTGCAATCTAAGCTCTTGCTGTTTGCTGGGGAAGGGGGGGAGATGATGATGATGCTCCAGGCTGGAATTTCCAGGCTGAGATTTCCTCGGCTGAACTTCCTCCCTTTGGCTACGGTGGGAGGGAGTTCAGGTTGATGAGCTCAGTGCTACCTGGCTAAATATAAGAAGGCTGAAGAGAAATGATGACTTAAATCACAGAGTGGTTTGGGTTGGAAGGGATCTTAAAGCTCATCTCGTTCCACCCCCTGCCGTGGGTAGGGACACCTCCCACTATCCCAGGTTGCTCCAAACCTCAGCAGCCTCTGCCAGGGCCTCCCCACCCTCACAGCCAAAAATTCCTTCCCAGTATCCCACCTCTCCCTGCCCTCTGGCAGTGGGAAGCCATTCCCTGTGTCCTGTCCCTCCATCCCTTGTCCGCAGTCCCTCTCCAGCTCTCCTGGAGCCCCTTTAGGCTCTGGAAGGGGTTCCAAGCTCTCCCTGGATCCTTCTCTTCTCCAGGGTGAACACCCCCAGCTCTCCCAGCCTGACTCTATAGATTTCAAGGACTAAACTCCCCATTCAGGTCCTGCCAGGTAATGCCTTGTGTTTCCTTTGCAACGATACCAAGGCTGAAATTTTATGGCTGAATTCCCCTTTTTGTGCTGCCATTATAACAAAGTGAGGGATAATAGGAGTGTGGATCTTACAGGTTGATTCAGACCACTGGGTGTTGAGTTGTGGCTCTGTGAAAAGCATGGGGGCAGGTAGCAGGTGAGAAATTACTGAATTTTCTGCTTTGCAAGCCTAAAATTAAAGCTGATATGTGTAGACATGGATTCTTGTGCATGTGGCCTCTGGTTCAGTTGTTCTGAGCAGAATTAGTTCTGATGAGCTGTGTAAATGAAGGGAGGATTGGAAATGCTGTCCCCATGATGACCTCTGCCTTGGAAATCTTTAAAAATAAAGAAAAAGAGCAGACTCTCCCTCCCCCTGTTAGCATTAAATGTCAACAGCTGTACTTTGCTGCTGGTACTTATTAACTTTCAGCCTTGCCTTTTTCAAGCACTTTATTGCTTTAGAAATGAATTAATGCTTGTCACCAGGGAAATGTATGTCTTCCAGCTACCTTGGGTTCTCAAAAGATGCCATTTTTCTTGAGGAGATTGTTTAATTTACTGACCAGGGAACCTCCTAATTGTTCCACATTAAGTTTTTGTTCTGGCATGGTGTGCCTTGATGTCTGTTTTTTAATCTGTTGAAATCCTGTTACAGTCAGTAATTATTTGGAGTGTCTCTACTGTGAAGGAAAGATGATGAATTACACCTTTGGTTGCAGTTAATCCTTTTACTTTTTTCAACCTGAAAGCATTTTTTTCTTCACTTTTATTTCCTAGCTGAAACCAATTGTCCTTATTTCTTGGTACCACACATTCACTTTGCATCAAATCATTGTATGATCACTTAGCTGGCCAGGGAAGTATTACACAATTCCAAATTTAACCCATCCATGCAGCACTGAAAAGGCTTTTGGGAACAGGATTTTTAGAAACTTTTTTTTTTTATGCCTTCACTTCAACTCTCATCTAGTTGTCTCCAACTTATTTATTGTTTGCCTGGGTTTTTTTTTAAACACATGTAAACATTACTTACTTATTTCTTCTTTTACAATGTTGGGACTCCCAGGATTTTTTAGCAGCTTCATGGCCATTATTTTGGCTTTGTCAGTCATTAACTGGTGATAGGTGTGGAAAAACTTGGTGTTGGGGGCCTTCCATTCCCAAATCTGACCTGAAAGGCAAGGCTGAGAAATGCAAAAAATAGATCTCTGCCATGATTGCTTTGTAAATAGACACCTTGTTTGGGTTTTTTACCCCCCAGATTGTTAAATTGGTGGCTATTACGCTAAAAAATATAATTGCAGTATGTAAATTATATTGAAAATATTTCTGTCTGTTTGATGTATACTGAATTTAAGCTAAGTTATAAGGTGTGCTGTTTGGAAGTGTGGAAGATACAAGAGTGGAGCTACAGATAACAAGTTTATGCTTGTATTTCCTACTGATGAAGACTTTCACACAAGTTATTTCTATGGGTAGGTGATGAGAATATCACTCTGCATGTATATACATTTATTATACATTTTTGCATGATTATACATGTAGGAGTGGTACAATTTTGACTGGAGACTATTGGTGCCTTTTGTCCAAGCACAACCTTAACTCGTGTAGACACGTCTAATCTAAAAATCAAATTTTGCTTCTGCCTTTGGAGATCTGAGTCAGAAGCCAGAGAAACAAAGGCCTGAAGGAACAGTCCAGAGCTCCTGAAACTTTAGATTAACCTGCTGAAAAAAAAATGGTCAAATAGTCAATATTGTACTTGACCCTCGTATCTTCTGCACTCGACTGCTTATTTTTATGGCTCACATTATGTATGTTCACGCTGAACTCTGATGATGAGACTGAAGGAAAACATGCCCCTCATGACTCAGTCCAGTCATAATTTCTGCATGTAATTTAATCATCAGCTGTCACAAACAATTAACTGAACATCAGCCAGCTTAATTCTGAACTCGGTATTCCATTATTTTGTAATTGCCTTTAAAAAAAAAAAAAAAAGAGAGAGACAAAGATTGCCTTTCAGTTAATTATCAGTTCCAGTCACAATCATCAGCGTTTCACGTTGCAAACAGTTTGGTCTTTTTTAATACATTGGCATTTAACTACTCATTTGTTTTTGTCGGGTCTGTTTTAAGTTTGTAATGTAACATCGTCCGTGGGGTGGTTGTTTTGGAGGCAGATCTCACCCTGGAGTATTTTGTGAACCTCTTCCTTCCTTTGCTGCAGAGCTGATCTTTAGTGTGACCTGAGCAATGTGTCTGTGTGGCTGAGCACAAAATAGGCTTTTCTGAAATTAGTGAGTTATATTTCAGGGGTTACTAAAAAACACTACCCCCCCCCCCAAAAAAAAAAACCAACACCCTTCCTCCAAAGCTCAAAAAACTCACTCTAAGAACCTCAGCTTTTCAGAGAAATAAATTTGAAACTTTCAGTTCAGAGTGTTCTTTCTGTCTTCAAACAGCCACTTAACATTCCTAAAAGAAACCAATTTTTCCTGAGAAGGCTTTGTCATTTTGTTCTTCATGACTTGCAGAGGTTTCTTTAGTGGCTTTTCTGAAGGTCCTGTGTTCCTGAATTCTGAGTTTATGATTATTTTAGATTATCCCATACAATTTAAACCCCTCCATGTGCATCTCACAGAAAAGTCCTGCAGACACTCAGCTGCCAGAACCAAGACTTGCAGTGGCAAAGCTGCTGAGCTTTGGCCCAGCCTGTGTTTCTGTTTCATCCTTGTTTTTGTGGAAAAAGGCTTGGCCCAAGGGAAGTTGTGATCCTCTCATTTGGGGATAGGGAACTCCAGCCACTTTCATCCCCTCCAAGTCAATAAACTGTAGCTGGGGCAGGGCATGTGAGTTAAAACACACACATCCTTCCAGAATTACATTATTTATCCATTCTCCTTGCTTCCACATTAATCTTTGGCTTGAATTTGCCTGGTTTTTTCCCTGACCCTCTTCTGTTTATGGCATGCTTTCCAATTATAAGTGACTTTCATTCATCACAAATAATTTAGTTGGTCCTAACAAAATAGATCAAAAATAGCTTTTTTGTTATTCCTCGAGAACAGATTTCAGAATCACGTAAGCAATTTTACCTCCCTCTTTCCTCCTTCATTATGGTGCCAAAAAATGTATATGGGTAATGATATTGAATGAAAAGCATATTTATCATTGTGCATATAGTTTTGTTTCTTGTTGCTCGTGATCTTAAGAGAAAAACAACCCCAAAAAAATCTGCAATTTTGAAAAATTCCCCTGCCCTTGGCAGCTAAATGCTATGAAAGGAAAGTTGCCTCTTGTTAAATTTATTGTCACTGCATCAGTTCTATGAAAAAAGTTAGTTTTAGTCAATCAACCCTAAAGTAATGTAACCTGTCACTTGACTTTTGTAAAATTCTCTACATAAATATCTCGTCTGCCAAATTTAATGTCTTGTAACTTACTATTTTTTTATTTTAAACCCGAGGTTTTATCCTTTAAAGACTGTAAATGTAACTTTGTCAGATATGGAGATGTTTATGTGTTAATGTAAAAGGCAATACACAAATAACTGATACTTTGGTAAAGGTGTTTTTCTCACACTTGTGTTTTCTCTTTATGCAAAGTTTAAAACGTCTCTGTAATCTCAGACTATGTTCATTAACAACAATAATAATTCATAAAATTTATCAGTATAAACTATAAGAGCTCCACATAGGATGGTGCATTAATCCTTAAACAAATTATCTGTACTTTTCAGAGGTGCCTTTCACACTTGTGATCCGTGTTGCTTTTCTCTCCTGCAGATGGCCCCCCCATTGTGGCTCACTATGATATATCAGACACAAACTCAGACCCTGAAGTGGTAAATGTGGACACTCTGCTGGCGGCTGCAGTAGTTCAAGAGCACAATAATTCCTTAGGAAACCAAGACTCGGGGTCTGCCTGGAGAACCAGAGGGCTGCTGGATGAAATGAGCGCTGACACAGGTTTGTTCGAGTTCTCTTCCTCTCACATTTGTTCCAGTTGGTGCCTCTCCCTTTCTTCTCTCAGTATTTTTATGGTTTATACAGCTGTAAAAGCTCCCCTTGTGGGTTTTCTGAGAAGACAAGGACAGGTGCTTATTAGAAAGGTCTGACATTTGTTCCAACATAAAACTGATAAAAATGGACAAAAGATTCCTGCTTGCACTTTTGACACTAATTTTCTTCCATGTTCTTTCTCCTTCTTTTCCCTCTAATTACTACTGGGAACTTTGGTTTGGGGTTTCTTTGGTGTTTTTTTAAATGGAGATGAGCTAAATTTGTTAGTGAATGATTGATTGTGATGAGTCTTGCCAGTAGTCAACAGGTCATAATATAATTTTAAATATTGGAAGTATCTATGTCTTGTTTGTTTGTTGATTTCTTTGTATTTTAAAACACCAGCATTAATTATTTCCATATTCCATCTGCATTTCCAACATTCCTTAGAAAACTGGAGAGCCCAGCATCAGGCAAAGACGAAGGATGAAAAGGTTCTGGAAGGTGGGTTTAGCATCTAGAGACAGCAAAGAAATTCCCTTCAGGAAAGCAAGAGCAGGAGCCCTGTGGAAATGTTCAGAGACATTCTTGTAGCTCATAAAAATTGTTCAGCTTTACTTCAGTGCTTGTAACTCTTCACTAGCAGAAGAGTTAAACAACAAAATGAAATCCTGCTGTGTTTTGGATGCTAACAGGGAATATTTCCCACTGACTTCATCCCACAGCCCTGTATGCCAACGTGCTGCCTTCCTTTCCACTCATTGTTTTAATACCCATGTCAGGATTTTCAGCTGCATTAGACACAGAGTTTCCTGCTGTGGTGAAGCAAACAGGTTTAAGTGTTTTATTCTGTGTTTCCCAAATGTGTCCTGCCACAGGGCACCCACACAGGGAGTGTTGTGGTGGCTCTGAGATGCTTTTCAGTGTCTATAAAGCTTAAAGAAATACATGTACATGGCTTTTTTTAAAGAGCTCTTCCATTACTATGGAGTTCACAAGTCTGTGATTTGAATATGAGAAATCTCTGTGCATTATTTTCACTGTGGCCCCTGGCTGGCTGTTGTTCCAGCCTTTTTGAAGCTCATCTGTGTTTTCCAAGCTCTCTGGTATTTTTTTCAGGATAGCAGCTGACTGATAGCTGTTTGACCTTTAACAAGCCCAGTTCTTTACTAGTGGATTTAAATAATTACAACAGCTGAAACCATAGCACTAATGGGTTGGCAAGGGAATAAAAAGTAATGTTTCTTACTAAGCTTTCTTCCTACTTAAAATGCTACAGTGCAGGTAGAAATTTTTCATCCTTCCTCCACCTGTATCCAAAGAGACTTGGCAAGCAAGATGTGGGTAAAACAAAACTAGAAAATTCAAGAGACTTCTTTGTTCCTGTCCCTATGGGAACATGTTCATGAGGATTTGGCCCTGGTGCTGTGGCCATGTCAGCAGGTGAAAGGATGAACCTCTTTTTCCTCCTGCACACACCTTGCCCCAGGGCTCTGCAGCCTCAGTACACCCCTGTCTGCACCTTTGTCAGTACTGGCCTCTTCCCACCATGTCCAGGATTGGGAAAGCAGAATTTTCAAGCCTTGGATGTTGTTCCCAAATGTAATCTTCAGCCAGTATCTAGTTTACAAGACATTAAAGAATGTGTTCCCATGGGAAACTAACAACATAAGCTCTATCTAAGTGAAGAATCTTATTGCTCTGTCACATCTTTGGGCAAACATTTGGGGCTGTTTTGCAAACCCTGGTGTTGTAGGGCAAACAGAGCATCAGCTTGGGCGTCATAATCATGTTTGTGCAAAGCAATTAACAGTGTAGGCATGTTATTAGGGATGAAATTTGTATGGCCAGAGGCTGTAAATCTGTCTGTTTGCTGTAATCCTGGTTTACACTTAGCTACTCTTACAATATTTACTCTGCTAATCATGGCTTCACTACTGCTGATTATGCTTTTGTTGTCTGAACTTCAAGGTATGGTAATTTATGGAAACTCTCTTGGGACTCCACTTTATACCTCTGGGGATTGTTTTTGGGGCTATTTAAGAGCTGCTCTGCTCTACCTCTCTGCCAGACATCACCCTGTCTAGAAAAAGGTGCAGAAAGGTGATATGGGGTGGCATTAATATAAGATATTGCAGTTCCACAATCCCCTGCCATGGGCAGGGACACCTCCCACTATCCCAGGTTGCTCCAACCTGGCCTTGGACACTTCCAGGGATGGGGCAGCCACAGCTTCCCTGGGCACCCTGTGCCAGGGCCTCCCCACCCTCACAGGGAAGAATTTCATCCTAATATCCCATCTAACCCTGCCCTCTGGCAGTTTGAAGCCAGCAACCCATGAACCAAATCCTCTGAACACTTCCATGTCATGATTCACAGTCTCCCAGCCCCTTCTGTTAAAGAAATACCCATGACCCATTTTTGGGCTTTCTGGCAGTCAGCAATATTTGCCAAGAAATGTTCAGCTGAACTGTAATGTTAGGGAAAGTCTGCCTGGGCTATTCATTTGTTTTATGTTCAGCTGACAAATATTTTGTTTGTTTGTTTTTGAGATGGAAACTGCTCCTTTAGGCACATGGCAGCACATGGGTTTCCTTTCCTTGCTAATCCTGTTGCACCAAAGGTCGTGGCTTTCCAGAAACTGAACATACAGTGTGGTCTCTGTCCCTACAAGGAAGGTGGAAAGAGTCTATTTACAAGGACATGGAGTGACAGAAGGGGGAATGGCTTCAAACTGAAAGACAGAATAGTTAGATGAGATACTAGAAAGAAATTTGTGAGGGTGGGGAGGCCCTGGCACAGGTTGCCCAGAGAAGCTGTGGCTCGCCCATCCCTGGAAGTGTCCAAGGCCAGGTTGGATCAACCTGGGATGGTGGGAGGTGCCCCTGCCCATGTAAAGGGAGTTGAAACAAGATGAGTTTTAAGATCCCTTCCAGCCCCATTCATTTCATGATTCTACTTGCTTGCATCTTTTCCAAGTGCTTAGAGCAGCCATTAGACGGTTTCCCTGGCACTTGTTTTAAGTTTAATTTCTCCTCTCTCTGTCTTGATCAGCCTGGGGGTATAATCAGTTCTGCATGTTCACGCACCTTTGAAATCCTGCGGATCCTTATTGCTTTCTCCTCCTCTCATCTTTGAGGAAATGTCCACTCAGACTAGATACACATAAAATATTCACCCCCTGTCAAATTTGCTGCTCAACAAGTGATTATTTCCCTGTGCAGTACAGCTGAGCAAGTGGTTTCTAAGAAACAGGCACATCACCTAATTCAGTGCTGCCCAGCACCCCCCAGGCTAATGATGAAGAGAGACAGTAGAATTAGTTGGCTTCTCTTTTTACTTCAGAAAAAAAAAAAGAGTAGAAGTTATATCTTTTCATTAATTGATTTTTTAAAAATTCATTTCTTGTGAAAGAATAGTTTTGGCTCTTTGTATTTTTCGTGCAAGTATTATTTAATATGACTCAACACAGCTCCACTAGTTAGGAAGCAGAACCTTCTTAGTGCTAGAAAAGACTGGAAAGACAAAATCCTGCCACACTTGCTGTTTTGGAGAGGGCTTGTTGTTTGGCAGAGTGATGGACTGGATATCATTGAGGGACTGTAATTAAAAAAACACTTGTTTTATATGAGACTTATGAAAACCAGATTTTTTTCCAAGTGTTGGTAATAGTGTTAGAGCAGATGTGTGAAGCAGCACAGCCAGAAACTGATGGGTTTGCTGTGTTCTTTCACTGACCAGCTTCCCCTAATTTTCTATTTAAAGAAAATAAATTAGTTTTCCTTGGTGTGTGTGATGCTTCTGTCCAGCCTCTAATCTGTGCTTGCCACAGTATCACTGAGTTTGATTGGATTGTTTTGTGTTTTCAAGTCAAAGAGGTTTAGGCACAGTCTAACTCTTAGAATTGTCATAAAACAGCAGCTGGAAATTCCAATTGCATCAAGAACAGTGGTCTTTGTTCACATTTGTGTGGTAACACCACCATTAGAGCTGTTGACACTGGCTGACTCCAGTGCTTATCCTGTATCAGGTGATGAACTGGAAGTTGAATAACTGAATCTAATAAGATTTTCCAATCTCAGCATTTCAGTCTATTTTGTTTTTTGTTGTTATTGTTAAGTTGGGAAACTCCATTTCCAGCTGATTTCTGAGTTGTGTAAGCTGTTAAAACATTGTCTGTATTTCCATTTTCCCCATCTGTAGGGCATTTGGATCCAGGCTTCCTGGCAGGTGACAAAACCCCTCCTGGTAATGCCCAGGCCAATGAAGAAATTAATATTGCCTCTTCTGACAGCGAAGTAGAGATTGTTGGAGTTCAGGAACATGCCAGGTATGGATTATTTTCTGTTTCTCTAATATTTATTTTGATGCCCAAAAGGCAGCAAGTTATTGCACCTACTTTTTCTGTTCTGCTGTCTGCATTCTGACAGTGGTGTCAGAATGTGCTTTTCTTTAGAATGTGACCAACTTGATAAATGTTCAGATTAAACTTGTGATTTGATACAAAACAATGACTGGCAAAATATATGTTGTATGAAAATAACCAAATGTTGAGGTACCAAATGTGCACACATCAGGAATTCAGATTTTGAGGCAATAAGGGAACATATCAGACATATATGTCAGATAGAAACCTGTCCAGCTGTTCTTCTTGGTAGGCATTTTTTGATGTTACTCTTCATCTTTAGTCCATGATCTTTCCTTAGCTTAAGATACCATGAAGCAGTTGAACAGAACTGGTCTTTTCATATAGTGTGGAGTGTGAATTTGGTGGAATAAAAGCAAGTTCAAACAGTGTACAAACTAGTCTGCTGCCTGGTGGGTGCTCAGAGGCAGAAGAGGAGTGTGAGGGGCAAGAAGCAGAGCTGGGACAAGGAGCACAGTTGTCCCTTCACTGCATCTTTCTTGAGGAAAGAAGAAGGAAGGTGTGCAGGACCCAGTTTCCCAGCCAGGAAGCTTTATGGGTAATGTGAGCACAGCCCAGTGCTGTTGGATGTGAAAGAAGGAAATTTTCATGTCCTGAAGGGGGGAAGATTTAATCTTTGCTTTTAGAACAGTGGATGCCCTTGCAAGGCCAAAATTCCATGTGAAGTTTCTCTCATGGCTGTTTATCCATCACAGGTGCAGGGCTTGGAGGAATTTTGTGGTAATGGTGAAGGATGTGGACTTGCCCAACAGCACTAGTTGGTGTAAATCTGTCACTGTGCACACACAACCCTCCTGCTGTGTCCCCTCTTAGAGAGCTCCCTGTGCTGCTGCCTTGACAGTACTCACCATGTACAGGAATGGAAAGGGTTGCTGTTTAAAATGAATTTTAGTAGATATGGACTGAAATAATTCCCACAAATCAGACCAAAAGCACACTTCTGTGCTTTCCTTTGTTCCTGTAACCATCTTCCATCTCCCACAGACAAGTGTTTACTGGCTCCATTGAATTCTCACACAATTTCAGTGGTTTGAATCCTATTTAGAGTTTTATTTCTCTTGCAGGTCTAGGCTTGCAGTTATGAAGTATTGATGGGCTTCTGACAGGGTTGTCGTTTGGACAAGGTTTAGGTTTTTGATCAGTATTTTTTGCATGCTTAGTTAGTGTGGTGTTTGGATTCTGTTCCTTTGCTGTTTTTTATTGTGCTCCCTATCCCTCGTTGTTGTTGGGCTGGTGTGAGTTGTGACACCCTGGAGTTTGTCCATCATTTGTAGTCTCTCAGATTGTTAGTGGATTGGTGTTGTTCCTCATCCTTGGAGTATTACTTGGCATCTACTTAGGACACAAAGTCATGTTTTCAGTTTGTGTAATTTTTCTCGGATAATTTTATTTTTTAATCATGCATGTGTATAAAGCAGTTCTCCTTTGTTTTTTTTCTAGGGCTTATTTTTTTAATCCTTTTTTTTTGTTGCCTTTACTTGGTCTCTTCCCTTAGCTGCAGTTTGGAAGCATGTTCCCCAAGCTCATGTTTGAACGTTTTGCTGTTGGCTGCTTGCCTGACTGATTTGAGGATAAACACTTTTATTTTTGTGAGGTACAATTTCTACGAGATAATTCATGGCTTGTTTTTTTTTGTCATCTTCAGGAGGAGAAGTTAGTCTTAGCTTTGCCTAAGCATTGAGGACTGTTCTCAGAACGATGAGACCCTGAGACCAAACATCATATTTAATTTGCTTTGTCTACAAGCTTTTCTTACCAGTTATCTTTTGAAGTATTTCTTCTTAAAAGAAAGAAATCCCAGACATTTGTTAAGAGTTCCAGTCTCTTACTGCTAACTCTTTGCAGAGATACACTTTGAGTATCTGTTTTTAAGGCTGGAGAAGTAATAAAAAAAAGCCATTCTGAACATCACATCTAAAACTAAACAGCTTATCTGAGAAGGCAGTGAGACATTTATGTTCACAGAAGTTACAGCTCAGAGAATTAGATTTTTCATTCTGTTTCATGAAACTCCAACCAGAACTGGGGGAGCTGAGCATAACCTAAGTGGTTTTGGAGAAAATAAATAGTGCGGCCTTAAATTGGAATAAATAAAATGTAAATGTCAGGGGTGTTTGATCAGTGCAGGAAATTTGAGTTCCTGAAATACACAGAGAAATAGGAAAAGGTTACCCCAGCAGCCAGAACACCTCCTATTTGCCTGTGCAGTCAGGAGCTCACAAGAGCAAAACAGTTTTTGGAGCACGAGGTATCAAGTTTTACTTGTGCCTGTGTCAGATTTACAGCTGGAAATGGAGTGATCCTCATAAAGCCCCCTGTGAATTCTTGTCACCACTTTTTCATCATGCAACAAAACTAGTCCGCCTTTCATTTTTTTTCTAATTGCTATTAACTTGTGCTTCATTTTCCACGTATCTACTCTGAATAATAGGTAAAAATGCTGTGTAAATAAATACCTTTGTATTTTACACTGGAGCCTGTGCTTATCTTTAAACACATGATTTAATCACTGAAAGCTTAAACATTTTGCTGAAGTGGGGCTGTGCTGTTGTCAGTGAGCATTTCCCATCATGTTTGTAATTTTTAGCTTAAAAGACCCAAACAAAAATCAGACACAACGGCTGTAACAATGTAGTTAAACAAGATCTCTTTTTTAATTATTGTAATGAAAGTATCGTTACCTCCTCACTTTAACATGGCTTTGATTCAATATAGTAAGATAGCTTTTCTTTTTGTCTCATGCAGCCTCATTTCAATTTTTAACTTTTTTTAATAATGCTGCCAGCAGGAAACTGTGCTTCTGAATTATGGCAGGGGCAGGCTTCTTCCAGATCCTTGGGATCCATGCACAGATTTCTTCAGGAGTATCACTTCACACTCACTGGCAGAATCCAATTCTTATAAATTATTTAATCCCTCCCCTCCCCCAGGTTTAAATTTAGTCTCAGCTTTGTTCACCGGGTATTTAAGATGTCACAGACCCCACAAATGGATAAAACCCTTGAGGACAGTTCGGAGAGGGACACGTTATCCAGGTGCCCAAGTGGTAAAACAGCTCAGGTAAGAACTCTTCGTGCCTGAACTCAGCAGTGGCATTAATCCTGTGTGGTTTCTTTTGCCTTGCTGCAGGTGTGTGCATCCCAGGGGAGGAGTGATTCAGAGCGTGTCCTCCTGGAAGCGCAGCTCCCAGTACATCAACGCCCAGCAACCACAGTCATGGACAGCAGTGGCTCCCCAGCAGAACTGGTCCTCTCCCCCTGAAGTCGTGGACCTCACCCTGGATGAGGACACCAGGCGCAAATTCCTGCTGTAGTTGCAGTGTCACTGTGTTCCTGCCCCCTCCTCTCCCCTCCCCTTTGTTGCACAGGAGTTCGTGATTAAACCTTCAGCTTCAGAGGCTCCCCCCCACCCCGTTCTTGGCACTATGAAATTCAAACTCACGGCGTTTTCTTCATGTCCGTAAGAATGTAGGATGATTCCAGTATCACTTAAAAAGTGGTTATGCCTTCTCAAAGTGGGGATCCCTCCTAGAATTAACAGCACCAAATTCAAAACACATCTACAGTTACTAATGTGTGTGTGCGTGTGTGTTTATCTGAAGAAATAACTGTGTGCAAAACTTCACATCCTCCCACCCTTCCCTACCTCCAACTCCAGAACATTTTTAATTTATCAGTATACTAAGGTTGTTAGTAGAAGTTAGTGTGTTGCTGTGTGAGCATCAGTGATTTTGAGAAATGCTGTGTCCTCACTGATTTCAGTGGAACTGGGGGTATTCAACACTTCCAAAATTTGGGCCAAGGGTATTTCATACCCAAGCTGATTTGGTTGTGGTACCAGAAGGATGGACTGTCTTTAATGCAAAAGGCCCATAACATATGCACTGAACAGCTTTTAATTAAAGCATTTTTATTTTCAATGTAATTTATAGTTTATAATCTTCAGTGCTGAGTCTTCTGTCTACTTGACTACTGTGTTTCACTGATCATTTCCCACAGCTTGATATGGCTAAAATAGTAATAGTAGTGACTTAGTAGCAGCTGATTATTGCAAAAGCACACAAAAAGGTAATAAAAAGGTCTAGCATCCCTCTTCTTTTTAATGATAGATGGACTTTTTTACCTTTATCCAAGTCTTGCCTGGAGGAGATGGAAAAACAAAGTGTTTTGCTCATAGTCCTCATTTCTGCTGTTGCTTGTTTGCTTCGCAGGGCATCTCAAAAAAAAAAACAACAACCCAACAACCCAACAAACAAATTCCAAAGCCCAACTTGGCAAAGCACTTTGGCAGCTGCTTGATGCTCAGCTGGGATCGTTCCCAGAAACTCATGGGGCTTCTCAAGTGCTTAAAACTCTGTCCTAAAAGACGTTGCAGGATCAGGATCAGAACCTGAGGTGGTGATTTTTTATTTTATTTTTTTTTTAAATGAATAATCTGCACCATTTGCCTGGTTTTAGATTACAAGTCTACTCCTAGTTTTTGGATTGTATTTAGGGCATATTCAGTAAACACTTTCTACCAGAATATTTACAGAAATCAGTAGAACTACTCACTTTAGCGGGCTGTGGGTTTTGTGGTGTTTGTGGAAATTCCTGCCCCTCATCTGTCATTCTGAGCCTTTCTCAAGGCAAAAACCAAAGATTAGACTTTTAACAAGATGATATTATTAATTTTAAATGTCTGTTGTGCAATTAAAATGTTCCTTCGTATTCCAGATGTTTCTAGTGGGAATTTTGTACAGCTCTGTCTTCAGAATTTTTACCATTTAAGGCCGAACAGGGGTGGTCAGGACATGGGAAGTTCTGCTTTCTTTTTGTGTTGGCCAGTTTTGAAATTTATTTGGCTTCAAGTAATTTTATTCATGGGGGGGAGGTGAAAAAGAAAAAAGAAAGAATTTCCTATGTTGTCACATAAAGTAAAAACATCCCAGCAGTGGGGTATAGTTAGTAACAAACATCTCTTTTTTCCCATGAGCAGAAGAGTTTGGACTGCACTTTACAGGACAACTAGGTAAGGGATTGATCTTCCAATTTCCAGCTTCCCAAAACAGTGAACATAAGTGTATTGCATGGCCAGAAAAATGTATGTGGTGCTTTTAGTGACCGATTTCTTTCTCTGAGGTAGAGGTGGGGGGTGGGAGGAAGGGAGGGGAGTGTGGATGGAGCATTTAATTAGGGAAAAGCCTCCCCCCGTGCTGCTCTGTCGGGTCCCTCCTCCTGTTGTTTTAGTCTCACAGCTCAGCCATCGTTTCCACAGGCTCACACACCTGCTGTAAAAAGGTAACTCTGGGGCAGTGACTTAGTCTGGCTGCTTCCCCCTGTTCCACAAAGTCTCGAGGTCAGTTCTGAAGAAAGCTGCAGGGACCTGTTTGCAGTCCTTCCATGAAAAATGCAAACTAGCTCTTCTCGGTTTTTTCGGTTTGTATATGATGTGACTTCCATGTATATATAGAAAAACAACTGCGTCCTAACCAAACTTCCTCCAATTGTGCACTGTGTTTGTTTAAACAATTCATGTGTTGTAGTCCAATGCAGGTTTTCTTTTATTTAAAACACTACATATTTTCTCTTAACAGTTTTCAAAGGGTAGTGACCTGAAAAACGCAATCACTGGATAGCTTAGGAAATGGTTTGGTTTTGTTTCTTCTTTTTTTTTTTCTTTTCTTTTTTTTTACTTTTCTTTTTTTAAAAAGGGCAAAATGTGCCTGGGTGGTTTTGCTCTTCTCAGCAGGAAAGAGAAAAGTTAGCCATTGTATGGCTAAGACCCAATGCACTTGGGGCCTGATCCAGAACCCACTGGGGTCGGTGCAGGGCTTTCCATCGACTTCAGTGTGTGCATTGGCTCGAGCCCTTCAGGGTTTAGCTGTTCCTGAATTGCTGGAGTGTGAACTTAGAATCTTCTATAGTGAAGACAAATCATTGCTTAGAATATAAATATTTAAAACGTGCGACTGTAGTTAAAAGGAAAAAAAAAAAGATTTGATTTTTCTCGACACTCACTACTTAGTTCTCATTTTCCATCTAGTATTTAATGGTCTTTGGAGAAAAAATAATAATAAAACAGAGTGTTATATATATATATATAAATATATATATTTTTGGTGCAAGATGAGACCTTCTGTTTTTTGAAACAAGTCTGTAGCATAAAGGTTAAACTATTTTAAGACAAAATAAAATAGAGTGTATTATTTAAACAATATCAATTTGTTTGGAATTTTTGTTTGCCACTTTCATCGAGTATGCTGCAGTTTGTCACATCTCCAAAATAAATCCTTAAGATCCAGGTCACTGATGGCCAAATTCAGCACTGTTCCCTGCTGTAACACATCCAGTTTTGTATGTCCGGAGTGTAAAAGTGATTTCCTGACTGCAAAATCTTGCTTTTATCTCTCAGACCAATGCAGGACTAACATTTCTCCCTGTGGCACTGGGGAAGGGGGTGTTGGAGTTGGGAGATGTTCAGATACCAGGAATAAGTGGCTGCTGCCCATCACAGAATCCCAGAATGGTTTGGGTTGGAAGGGACCTTAAAGCTTATCCTGTTCCACTTCCTGTCATGGGCAGGGACACCTTCCACTATCCCAGGCTGCACCATCCAACCTGGCCTTGGACACTTCCAGGGATGGGGCAGCCACAGCTTCTCTACCCAGCCTGTGCCAGGGCCTCCCCACCCTCACAGCGAGGAATTCCTTCCCAATATTCCGTCTCTCCCTGCCCTCTGGCAGTGGGAAGCCATTCCCTGTGTCCTGTCCCTCCATCCCTTGTCCCCAGTCCCTCTCCAGCTCTCCTGGAGCCCCTTTAGGCTCTGGAAGGGGCTCCAAGGTCTCCCTGGATCCTTCCCTTCTCCAGGTGAACACCCCCAGCTCTCCCAGCCTGGCTCTAGAGCAGAAGGGAGTGCTCCAGCCCTTGGAGCATCT
>VYZS01075188.1:0-10699 GCA_013400695.1 Neodrepanis coruscans | reverse complement strand
ACAACTTGTCTGGGCAACCTGTTTCACTGTCCTATCATCCTCACAGAAAAGGAATTCTTCCTTATATCTGGTCTAAACTTACCCTGTTTTTAGTTTTAAACCATTATCTCTTGTCCTTTCACTACAGGAACCGCTAAAATGTCTTTTCCCACCTTTCTTATATGCCTCTAACAAGTATTGGAAAATATTAAGAAAAAATATAAGAATTTAAAAATTACATTAAGAAACAATTAAATAAAAAAGTATTAAGAACTTAAGAAAACAATTGAAAAACATTAAGAAGAACATTAATACAAAGTGATGGCCATCCATGTTAAATAGAGAGAATATGCTAGTATAAATATGGTCATTTGGAGAAGAACAATATCTTAAATACTCTTGCCTTCATTATTCAAAAACATGAATTTGTTACTATAAAAACAGGTCTTTAATGCAAGTGAATATTTTAAAATATTAGTGACCATAAATCACAATCTAGCTTACTTTTAAATATTGTAGTCATATTCTGTGTTTCGAAGCCTATAAAATAGTTAGTGCTTTTTCAGTTTCAGTGTATGTAAGCTGTATGTTTTAATTGTCAATACTGTTAGAAAACTCTTAGTACTCTATATTACAGTGCAAGATATAACTTCACAGAAAAATAAAAAACCAAAACATTTAAAAAATAAATACTGGAGCCAGGGAAACACACAGTGTAGTTGGAGACAAATAAATGTACTGTGAAGACAAATATTTCTATGAATTATTTGCTTCTGGGGTATACAATTACATAAACTTAAAATAAGCAAACACTTGGATAAGACCAAGGCAATCTAGAATGCTTATTAACATAAAGGGTTTACAGTTTTTCAGAGAACCCTTATAAAAGACAGAATTTTTCAAATCACTCAAACATAAAATGTGTGAGATTCTGCCAGACAAATGAAGTCGTAGAAGTTGATATAATTTTGTAGATATTACAAACCCCCAGCCTCATCCTGGGTCATTTTCTACAAGTTATTATAGGGTAGCATTTCAAATATCTATTGTAATCAAATGATTCTATGAAATGGAAATGAATCCTTAATTGAAATTGAAGTTGGTCTTTAACTTGGGAGTTCAGAAATTGGGATCTGAGCACCTTGACTTTTCAAACTTCTTTGGGGATTTTTAATAGTCAGAAAATTTATCATAAGTATCATAAGTATCACTAATGTTAATAGCAAGTCTTAATCTCATTTTGTGATTTTATTATTTAAGAATTTAATCCACAAAGTGGATTAAATCCTTGAAAGTTTGAACCTTGATATTATTGCTTAACTTGATAATAAGATACCACACTTGCTTTAATAAATAAAGAAATTTGAATTTTCTGCATACATGAAATCTCTTTTGCCCATGACTACATTTCTTCACACATGGACAAATACAACCTATCAAAGAAAATCTTCAGAAGTAGGAGATACACATCTTCATTACCTCTTTGCATGGGTTTGCACGCACATATACATGTTGTATGATCCACCTATTAGACTGTATCCCACCAATTCTCACCCTACACTTGTATCTAAATAGCATCAATTACATGATTTGTCTTAGAAGAGATCTGATGTGGTGCAGACAACTAGGCAGCCTTTGCTTGGATTGCTAGAGTGGGTGCCCTTAGCATGTTCAATACATCCAGTAACTGAAGTTAAAACGATGATCAATATTTTGTTTTCCAACATTTTTAACACTGTCAAACACCAACAGATAGATTCTATAGTCTTTTCCCTATAAAAAAATAATGACTGACTGTTATGGGTTAGATGGCAAATAAGGGGAAGGGAAGGGGGTGTCTTTTAAAATATTTTTTTCTTCTCCTGAGAGAGGGGAGCAAGTGAAACGGCTGGGTCCCGGCACCTTGCAGCACGGCAGTATAGTAAATAAATTTGCGGAGGATATCTTCTCAGGACAACATGAAAATGGCCAATATGATTAAAAGTGAAGCCTTTATTTTCAGAGCATCAGACATATTCCTATCCTAATACTATATCTAACTTGCTTACAGCTTCTAATTCTATCCCTCCTGGCAGACAGTTCTTAGACTATTATTATTGGTTAATAAACTTATGAGCACACTTCTACACATTCTAATTGGTCACATTTCCTTACAGCAATGTAGGTTGTGTTTGGCTTGTTTTCTTCTTTGTTTAAGTTTCTCTTGCTTATACCAAGGTCAAATTATGTTTCTTTGCATGCTTTCTCATGAGAACAGCCAGGTTGAACTGTCCTCGCATATCTCATGTATTCTTTTCCCATGAGAATAGAGCAGGCTGTAGGCCCTGCTCTCTCATCTACAGCTGAGTTGTGCAAGGGGGCTTATTGCCCTCCAAAAATCCTATAACTCTGAAAATTCCCAACAAGGCAGGGCACAGCTGTGAAGAGGGGCTATAGGCATGAAGCATGGCAGGTGGAGATGGTGCCACTCCTGTGTGCTCCCCGCAGCCATGCGGAACATGATGGGTGGAGATGGTGCCACTCCCGCCTCGTGATTGCCAGGTGCAGAGCGTGGTGGGTGGAGACGGTGCCGCTTCTGTGTGCTCCCCGTGGCCGCACGGAACACAGCAGGTGGAGATTGCACTGCTCCTGCCCGCTCCCCCCACAGCCCCCCTGGGTGCAGAGAGTGTCAGGGCCAGTGCAGAGCCAGCCTGGCCAGGCCCAGGCTGAGGCCGGGAGCTGCGGCACCAGGCATGGCTCAGCTTCCCAGTGATTTGCAGCGGGGCAGCTCCTCCTGTGGCAGGCACAGAATGCCCCGCGGGTGAAGCGGCCATTGCCTTGGTGATGTGCAGAGTGAGGGTAGCTCCTAGCCAGCGCCATGGCCCAGGTCCTGGTGGCACTGGCAGGGAGGTGGGTGGCGGCAGCCCCTCCCATGATGGGCGGCAAGCACTCCCACTGGCAGTGCCGTTGGTGCCTCTGGGTGCCTGAGTCCCTGCAGTGCTCACAGGAAGGTGGCAGTGGCAGCCCCTTCCCACAGCAGGCGCTGATCCAAGTGGTTCTGGCGGCAAATGCCACCATGTTTGCCTCATGGTGAGATCTGAAGAGGGGGTGGCGCCCAGTGGCTCCTCCTGCCTACCAATGGAGGAGCAGCGTGCACTGGAAAGGGAGTACAAGAAAAAAATGAGAAGAGACATCCTATAAAAGGGGCAGAAACTGAAGTCACCTCTCTTTTGGCTCTCTCTTGGCTCTCTTGGAATGGGCAGCAGTGCGGTGTCACCACAGCTCAAGCAGAGGACCACACGACTTCATGCAGCAGTGACAGCATGTGGTTATCTCCACCCCTTGGGTCCCTTGGGGTTTCTTTCACTCTTGATATTTCCAGCAGCTCTAGAGTGAGACATCACCTTCCAGTTCTGCCCACATGGCAGCACTCCTTCCTCTACCTCCACAGCTCAGCAGCCAGCCATGAGCAGCAAGGGGGTTACTTTTTACAGCTATTGTTGTCGGGTTACTGTTTGTTTGTGGTTTACACACTCTATATATTCCATATATTGNTGCGGCACCAGGCATGGCTCAGCTTCCCAGTGATTTGCAGCGGGGCAGCTCCTCCTGTGGCAGGCACAGAATGCCCCGCGGGTGAAGCGGCCATTGCCTTGGTGATGTGCAGAGTGAGGGTAGCTCCTAGCCAGCGCCATGGCCCAGGTCCTGGTGGCACTGGCAGGGAGGTGGGTGGCGGCAGCCCCTCCCATGATGGGCGGCAAGCACTCCCACTGGCAGTGCCGTTGGTGCCTCTGGGTGCCTGAGTCCCTGCAGTGCTCACAGGAAGGTGGCAGTGGCAGCCCCTTCCCACAGCAGGCGCTGATCCAAGTGGTTCTGGCGGCAAATGCCACCATGTTTGCCTCATGGTGAGATCTGAAGAGGGGGGTGGCGCCCAGTGGCTCCTCCTGCCTACCAATGGAGGAGCAGCGCGCACTGGAAAGGGAGTACAAGAAAAAAATGAGAAGAGACATCCTATAAAAGGGGCAGAAACTGAAGTCACCTCTCTTTTGGCTCTCTCTTGGCTCTCTTGGAATGGGCAGCAGTGCGGTGTCACCACAGCTCAAGCAGAGGACCACACGACTTCATGCAGCAGTGACAGCATGTGGTTATCTCTGCCCCTTGGGTCCCTTGGGGTTTCTTTCACTCTTGATATTTCCAGCAGCTCTAGAGTGAGACATCACCTTCCAGTTCTGCCCACATGGCAGCACTCCTTCCTCTACCTCCACAGCTCAGCAGCCAGCCATGAGCAGCAAGGGGGTTACTTTTTACAGCTATTGTTGTCGGGTTACTGTTTGTTTGTGGTTTACACACTCTATATATTCCATATATTGAATAAATTACTGTGTTGTTGTCTTTTCTATTATGAATCTCGTCTTTTGGTAACGCCCCCTAGTGTCCAAACAAGGACATTGACCACGTGTTTACTCTGATGAAAAAAGCTGACTAGCTGTTAATAAGAGCTTCCTCTTATTATCACAGAAAAACATCCTTTGTTTTCATCTAGATCAAGATTTTGATACTGCAGGATGAACTTGACAAATGTTCTTCATCCTAAATTCCTTCACCTCAAATTTAATTGCAAAACAGTTGTGCTTTTCTATCCTTATTTTGCTTGATTCTCATTTTCTGAACTTCTTGTAGGTCTGCACAAACATTGGGAATAACTCTAAGAATGAATTTAAGTTTATTGTTCTAGTTCAGGTGTGAATCTGCTGAAGATTATCTCCATGTCATTCCCACTTGTGCTGCTTAATTCTCAAAACACATGAAAAGCAGTCTTTTCTAGCAGAACTAGATGGGTCTTCAAGCATGAAAGATTATGCAGTCCATAGTAAATACAATTCAGAAAAATAAAACCATGCTTCATATTTTACCACTTCCACCCCAAAACTTTTAACTTTCTAAAGCAAATCTGAAGGATTAATCACTTTTCATTAATAAGAAAATGCATCCCAAAAGGAGCCTTTCTCATAAGCAGTTTGATATCTACGATGATATAAAACAGGGAAATGAGCCACTAGTTTGAACAGAAATCAACAAGAAAGACAGCCACATACCCAGGTGCTACTGCTGCTGCAGAAAAGCAGACGTTTTTAGTTCACCATCTGGAGTCTACTGCTGCCAAGCACATCTTGTGAGTAGTCAATGGTACTGAATCTATTGCTGAGGCACATCACCTAAGGCACAGGTGGCACAGGATTACACAAATTCTCTAGTACTAGCAAAAAAGACTAACCAAAATTAGAGTGTCAAACCAATCTGGACAAGTCAGTTAGAAAAGAGCTTTCCATATGCAAAACTGAAGCTTTAAAGTTTGGGCAAGGCTTTTAAAAAATAAAATAATAATGCTTGGGTGAACAGTGAAATATTTTTGTCAGCATTGTTTTGTATCTTTTTCTTTTGGGATATTTGTTTTCTTTTCAAGTACTGCCTATTTACATTAACAATACACAGTTTTGCTATGTGCTTACATATTAGATGCTAGTATTTTAAACTATGAAGGGATACAAATAAAACAACAGAGGCAAATTATACCATAGTGTCTATAATCTTTTCCCTTTCCCTGCTTCAATTCTCATTTATATGAGCACTAATCTGTATGAATTGAATCAATCATCAAAAGCAACTAAAATACTAAATAATTCATGCAGTCATGAGATTATTCCACTAGTTGAAATTCTACTAAACTCAAGATCATATTCATAAAAATCTTGGATTTCTCAAGCACAATCGTTATGAAAATAATCTAGATGCCACAATCAGAGGACTCTGAAAAGCTGTTTTGTAAGCCTCATTACCTTATCTGAGTAGAGAAATGTGGAAGTAGTAGCATTCTGTTTCAATTCTAGTTTACTTTCTTACGCTGTATACCTTTTTAGTTGCTGACAAAGAGCAGGGTTATATGACTGGAAGAGATACCCCTATTCATAAAGTCCAGTTCCTTGACCTTCACTAAGCAGTAACATTCATTTAGTAATGTCTCTTATTTTATCATCCTTTCAATGCCTTGCGCTGGCTTTATCCGAAAGCAGCCAGAAAAAGTGTAGCATCATGAATATTCACACACATACTATGGGACTATTGATAGAAAGGAAATGCAGAAAATCACATCTACGCTAGAGTGCAGTTAGTAAGTAAGAAAATAAATAAATAGAGCTCTTGGCAGCAGAAAAGGGTTATTATTTTTCTAAATTGTAAATGACTATGACCTTGTCATAAAGGACAGTGTGTGTTTACTCCTTCCAAGGGCACACAGACTTGATTTAGACATGAATTGACTTCTAAATTCTATTAAGAATCAAGACTACTTCTCCAGTATGATCTTGGATTGCAATGCACAGGCTATGGGACGTAACAGGAACACCCATTTGCTCATTGCAGTTGGCCCAGGTTCTTCTGGTCCTGGACACTTCCTGATTGCATCACCACACATTGTCTGACATTAACAGTCAGTGAATACCAACACTTCACTCACCCTCTCCAAAGTTCCTGTGGAGTTTCCTGGTCACAGGAAAGAAATAGATACAGATAATCTTGTGAGTCTCCAGTATCACCTTGTATTCCTATATTACCTCACTATGTAAGGTGATCTGTAGTTAAGCCTTAGCCATAAAAAAAAGTCTTTCCAATACTGCAGGTCTGCACATTGGTGTGATATGACTAATGTATTTATTTTCTGCAGTGCATTTTGATGTGTGAATGCAGTTAAACATGTCCACAAAAACAATATAGCAGTCCAGAATACACTATGGTAACAGTGATGTAGATTAGCTACATCTGTATCACCAAAAGTATTTTGGACTTCAAATTGCTTTTTATTTTCAAGACTAGAAAACTTTTAATTCATTGCAACACTTTTTCCCCGCAAAATATCAATGTTCTATTTAACTTTTCGTTTTCAGAGATGATTTGCTCTTCAGTATAAGTTCTGAAAATTAAGGTGATGGTGATGGCAGTTGGGAAATACGCCACTAAGAGGGTCAAAACACATTTCCTGAGTTTGATATACACTACCTATATCAAACTTACACGATGACAACTATTTTTGATAGCTTGGATAGCAAAGACCACATCTCAGAACCTTTACACTATTTTTATATGGCATGCCACAATGTACTGGTTTTATTTATCAGAGGACAGCAAAAGGAACTTACATATGGGAACTATTTGCCAGGTTTTTGAGTTTCTTCTCCTTCTCATAATGTCATTAGTCCTTTATTTCTACATACATAATTTTGAGTTCCACTGTTGTATACTTTCAATATAATCTGTGCTGAATTCATTTCACCAATACATTCAAAACACTGTCACTGATGAAAACGTTCTGAATATAAGGCACCAGAAAATCTGTATTTAAATCTTAATTTTATATACTAGTATTACTACTATTTAGTCACTTCAAATATTTTTGCCTGTTTTTTATTAATACTAGAGTAATTTGTGAAGTATAACTTCCTGAAAAATAATCCATTATTCTTGCTCCTATTGGTATTTTGCCATTCAAAAAACAATAGAGGTTTCCATTGATGAAAAATTCATCAAATTTTTTTCATTCTCATATTCGAATGTGGTTTCTATATGTGGTTTCTTATATAACATTTGAATGTAGTTTCTAATATGTCTTGAGGATTTGAGTTCTGCCTTATAACTAAAGCTCCGCAACTTCCCCCTCCTCCACTTTCATACTTATATATTTATAAGGAGTTATATGTTTCACATATATTCTGAAATACATTTCTGATCCAAAATAATTGCGAAGGTGCAAGTTATGGTCCTTCACTGAAATTTCTGTGCATATTCTGTTTGTGAATCACTACTGATGTAGCACAGTAAAATGGTTTTGAGAAAGTGTTTCTCTCTGAGTTGTAGTATTATCACCTTTATTCAGCAAAACAGAAATCTCTGGAATGCAAAGAAAGAAAATGGAAAGAAACTTTTGTCCAAAAAATCCCCCAATTAACTATTGTTTTTACTTTAAATGCTTGAAGAAGAGGAATGTGGGATGATGATTTGAAATTCTGAATTTCTGAAGACCAAAGAAATTCATCAAGATACATTAATGAATGATTGCATCGACATTTATTTCTTACATTTTGAATTTGATGTAAGCTTCTTATTTCAAGTTAAGACTTTTTTTTCTGAACTCATGTGGATTATTTATGACCAGCCTACAAATGATGCAGAATTTTAAGAATGCTTTGATGTATCATAAGAGAGGGAGAGGTCGGCACCATCAACAGTGACCCTAAAGCATGCTTCAACTATGAAAAACTTGGTAAGATACTGTTACTGGTGTAATCTACTAGAGAATTAGCATATTATGCAAAACTTCTGATAGTGAATTTAGAAAACATAATCAACATTTTCTAAGGCATTCTATACTTTCAGATTAAATAAAAACGTGTATTTACATAGTCCATATTATGATATATATTTCTATATCATAACAATTTTTAAAAAAGAATATTCACATCCTCTACCTTTTCATTAAAGATAGCTTTACACTAGATTTACCTACAATGATTTGAACATACTTCTGTATCTCAATAACAATAGAGCTTGGGATCATCATTGTTTTGTTGCAAATAAAGCTATGAAGCCAAAGCTCACAAGCTCCTTGATACAATTTGTGCTAGGGAGGATGAAACTTGGCTTTTTCTAGTATACCAATATCAATTATCAGTGCCTTTTGAGAAGGAAAGAACACAGCATTATACAAAGGTTATTAGACTAGGACCTAAGCTAGTTTTCTGCCATTTTTCAGACCTCTTAAAATAGGCATCATTATTCATGTCAAAGAATGCAAAAATGAGAGGTTTATTTCATTCCAATAGATTTCTTCCTAGATGTAAAAATCTTTATTGCATTTCTTCAGGAAAAGATCTCTTAATGAATGCTACAGAGCTCATTACAACACATTTGTACACTGCAAATTGGGAAAGAATTGATTTTTTGATAGTTTAGGCTGTTTTCTACTGATGTGACTCCTAAGTTTTATAAAGAAAATGCAGGAAAATTCAACTGCATATGTGAATCCATGCTCCAAGTCAACGAATACCATAATTTGCTGGGGTTCTGTGAGCACCCTAAAAGAAGAAATAAAATGTTTTTTAGTCTTCCTGGATTCACAATCATAAGAATATTGATGATGAGGATTTGGAAGAGTGCAAATACAGAAAATGACTCAGAGGCTTTATGCTAAGAAACTCAGAAATGTTGTCTTGCAGGATATCTATCTTTTTTTACTATGTCATTTTTAATTCCCATTTAGGTGACAGGTGAGAAATATTCTTAGTGAGATGCAGGTTTCAACTTAGTAGTCAAATGAAAATATATTTCCCAATATAGAGCCAAAATATATTACTTGAATTCAGTCTGCAAGGCAGCAGAATATATCCGCGTGCTACTAAAAGAGACAGAAGATTCTGCATTCTGTTGCAATAAGCAGAATTTCTGAAGCAAGTAATCTGAACCTAAAAACAAATACACTGCTCAATTGAGATTCCTTACTCTTATATAGGCCCCTTTCTGAAGGGTCACATATGGTCAGAGGCATGAACATAAACTAGATTTGGCTTTTTTCTATTGGTAAAATTAAGGAATGATCTGGTAGGAGTAGAGAAACAGAATAAATGCCATGGTGTATTAGGGTGAGCTCACATTAATGATTTACATTCAGGTAAAATAACTATTTTGGAATTAATGAGATACTTATGTTATGTCAAGGCATAGAACCTTATAGATCTCCATTTCAGTAACAGAATAAGACTGACTGTATCCATTCTTCATATGTATCTTGTCACATATAATTTGAAAGACAGTTGGCTGATTGAGGTGGACTTGCAGGATTCCCTATGGAGGAACATGAGATAGGACTATAGAATAATTCTGTCAAGTGTACATAATAAGGTATAAATTCACCAATATATTGACAGATAGTTCTTACAGATAGGTAAATTGTCAACCACTTTTTATTTCTCTACTACACTACACTAGGAGTTTAAATGATTACAAGTCAAATCTATAGTTTTCTACTCTTTTATACACAAAGAATTACACACATAATTAAAAAGGTTGGAAAAGACCATAGAAATTATCAAGTCCAACCTATTACCTAACTTATCAACCTACCCAACATCATCCCATCATCTAAACCATGTCACTAAATATACCATCCAACCTTTCCTTAAACACATTCAGGGACGATGACTCCACCACCTCCCTGGGCAGCCCATTCCANCTTAGATTTATTAAACCTCATACTATTGGATTCAGTCCGTCTACCCAGCCTGTCAAGGAGTTCCTGTGGAGCCCTCCTACCCTCTAACAGATTGACACTTATTCCAAGCTTAATGTCATCTGCAAACTTACTAATGATTGACTCCATCCCCTCATCCAGATCATCAATAAAGATGTTGAACAAAACTGGCCCTAACAATGAACCCTGGGGAACCCCACTAGTGGCCGACCTCCAACTGCATGTGAAACTGTTCACCACTACTCTCTGAGCTCNACCACCTCCCTGGGCAGCCCATTCCAATGGGAAATCACACTCTCTGGGAAAAACTTATTCCTAATATCCAGCCTAAACCTCCCCTGACACAGACTAAGACTGTGTCTTCTTGTTCTGTCACTGGGGGCCTGAGAGAAGAAACCGACCCATGTTTGGCTACAACCTCCCTTGTAGAGAGCAATAAGGTCT
>VYZS01075187.1:0-20861 GCA_013400695.1 Neodrepanis coruscans | reverse complement strand
AGAAAGAAAAAAAGAAATTATACATCTGCACTAAACAAATTCCAGTAGTCCTTGATTGTTCAAAGTCAGCAATATGATAGGAGAGTTAACAGGAGTTCCTGCTGGTGTCTGTAGGAGACAAATAGGATGTATGAAAAAGAGACGCTGAGTCTTCTCTGCATGTTTCCACATCACTCTTTTTAGAAAATGCCCCACAAAACTTTCTGTTCTCTTTCTTTGACATTGTGTAAAATATTCGTTAAAGACAGGAACACTTACAAAATCCCCAGTTATTAGCACCCCTCTGCCTAAGTGGATCTGCTGTCTGATCCAGAGCTGGATTACAAAATCCACTGTTGGCTGTGCTTTGATATCAAACAGAAACAAAGACCCAGATCTGGAAACCCCAGAAGAATTCAGGGTCCAGAGTCAATCACAGTTGCAGCTGTGATCCACTGCAGGTAGAAGAGAATGGGTGAGATCTGTGGAGGAGCCTTTTGTTAGGACTTCCAGCTATCCCAGAGAAGTTCCTGAGAGTTGTTGTCAAAACACCTCTGTGGAAATCCAGGAGAAGGAAGTACAGCAGGATCCTTGCCAATTTACACAAATACACAGAGCCAACAGATACAGTCACCTGAACCTGACATCTGTGGTACATTAGAGATCTTGAAAGGGGCCGTTTGTAACTCATGAAAGTATTAGAGTCTGGCAAGTTCACCAGTAGCTATATATTACTGGAAACATACAGCTCCTCTTAAACCACCTGTGTTAGGGCTTTTATTGCAGTAATTTTACTATGACACATCCTTACCTCATTTTGCCATGGAATAGACACTGATCCTGTGGAAAACTTGGAATAGAAATCATCATCTGTTTGGTCCAGGTTAACTCCTTTCACCGTGGAGAATTGCTCGATGTCTAACACATCCTTGCAGTACACTGCTCTGGGCTGTCTCAGCATGGAAAAAAAAACAGAAATGACAAGAGAAAAAATATTCCTGAGTCGAGCCATGTGCTTTCATTCACAAATTCAGTCAAGTGAGAATGTCTAACAACTAGTGTGTGTCTGCATCCTTCTCGTGACTTGCTCTGCCTGTGCATTTATCATCAAAGGCTGACTTTGCTTGAAGCACGTCAGGCTTCCTACTTTGAAGTCCTTAAAGCATCAGTCAAAGTGGGTTTTAGTCATCCACGTACCATCTGGTTAAGAGGTGAGAGGAAAAGGACAGAAAGTTCAAGAAAACAAAAATCAAATCCTTCAGTAGTCTTTTCTTTTAGAGAGGGAACAATGGAAAATCAGAATGTTTATGAGACAGCTCTGAAAAGAGGCCTCAAATAGCAGTGTCCTCCTGGTCAGATAGCTGTGGAGCCTGCAGCTTAAAAGTTTAAAGGAATGTATACTAATTGCTAAAGAAAATAGAGGAGGTTTGGCATTTTTCCATTGTTTTTATTAATAGTTCAGCTGCTGGAAGTTGTCCAGAAGCACCTCTATTAACTCTTTTAACTTGGCTCTGTTTCTTCAAAGAAATAGTCAAATGGCTTTGCCTTTTTGAACTACTTCATTTTCTGGGATGACAGAGACACAACTCTTGGCAGTGACGTGGCTTTCAGTTCTTATTCCAGCAGTCAGCCACAGAGAGCAGAAACAGTCATCACTGGCTACCTGTAACAGTCACTGTGGTCATCTGTGTGCCCAGAGAGCTCCCTTCAACAACACAGTTACCCTTTGATGTGCAGGAATAATTGAGGGGTGGCCTGTGGGAGCAGCCTGACCTGCTGAACTCCAGCATGTGTGGAATCCTACTGTCTGTATGTGGTACCATGACTGCACAGCCCAGGGGTCCAACTGTGCAGTACTTTATCTGGTTCTGAGCACTGGAACCAAACAAATCAAGTTAATTCCAGACAAAATTCTGAAGGCTCTATACCTCTGCATTTCTGATGGCTACAATTCACATTTTAGTGGAGACAGAGTCATCTAGGAAAGGATGGAGAGACATGAGATGGATTACAAACCCTGCCACTGGCTATAAAGCTTTGGGTGATTTTGATGACTTCAGTAAATACTGCAAAGTCCATAGATGAAGTGCCAAATAAGTTAAATTAGGGGCAGCTCTTGAGTTCCCAATAAGTAGCCAGAAAATTGAAGTGCCTTTGCTTTAGAAAATATGTCTCTAAGAGGTGCCTTCTAGGACTTATGTGCCACTTTTAACACACTCAGGTGGATCCCAAATTTGAGGCCAGAATTTTCTAATTTTCTACATCAGAAAGAAATAGTAGCTTGTCTCCTCCTTCTTCCCACTAACACAGGTCATAACACCATGGGCTAACTGGCAGGAATAACTAGGCCACATAGTAAAATGTAAAGCAAAACCAAAGCAGCTAAAGTAAACTTCTGTAGCATTCAGACCACTTTGGTTTGGTTGTGTTTGCAGCAATGTGAATGGGAGCTGCCAAGATGTTACTTTCCTTAATATGTTGAAACGGCAGTGTTTACTTAGAAACATATGGGAACTTTAAGGATAGAAGGTCTAGCCAGGAAGAGAGCCCTGCAGGAGGAAAATAATCAGATAACTCTGTGCACTGGGGTAGAAACCGATACCACAAAAGTGTGTAAAAAGTTTTGTTGTTGCCAATGCAACAAAGACTTTCAGTATGTGTGAGTCTGGTGTGCAAACCTGAATAAGGACTCAGTGTTGGGTTCCACGCCCTATGAACACTAAAAAGTTCAAAATGCTCCCTCAGGTTCAAGTCACCTTCTCTTCTTGAGGTGACACTTGATAGTTGAACATGGTTCAGACTCTCTGTAACCAATTACTGTTTTCATGATGATTCAGTCCACTCCTCAGTTCCACAGAGCTCTGGACATTGTAATTCTGGTTTCACCTCTGTATATATCTATAAATCTGCATGCATACACATGGCCCTCATTGTTCCAAGCACCACCTGATCCTGAGCACACTTATTCTTACACTACTACTGTGGATAAGGGAATACAGGGGTTCCCAATGCATCCAGTTTCACACAGGAAGGCTGTGATAAAATGAGTGGGAATGCATCAAGCCCCAGGTTATCACCCTGCATGGAGGCCCACCCATCCTGTATACACATCTACAGAGCTCTCTCTCCTCTTCCTCACAGCCTCCCCACTCCAGCCCTGGCCCTTATCACACCTTCCTAGTGCAGCTACCCACACAGAGAGTGATGACAGCCCTAAGAAAGAGAAGTTATTTTAGAAATAAATCCCTTGAAAGGGGCCACTGGGCCTTTTCCTATTGTACTTACATCAGGGACAAAGGGAGGATCCAGCATTCCTGCTTCTAACCGCTTGAAATTCATGCTCTTGAAAAAGGGGTGTCTCTTCACTTCCGCTGCACCTTCCCCTTGACATCCCAGCCGCTGCTTCACGTCTTTGGTGAGGAGCTGAAACACGCCAAGAGGAATGGTGAGGATGTCAGAAAAGCAAGAGCCCCACAAAGTTATTTTTATCTCCAGTTGTTTTTGAATGTGCCCAGAGGGAAGCAAAGAGGGGAGTTGGAATTGCTGCTACTTAAAGGCTGAAGTTAAATGGATTAGGACTGCACTGTTCTACATACTGGTGAAACTCTCCAAAAATCACCTGCTGTTTTACAGTCAAAATAGAAACTGTTGCTTCTGCTTACTTTCAGTAAACACTTTCAAGAAGAGTCTGACATACCCTAATAACATATATAGACACATATTCACAAGTCCTTTTCCTCAGTTCTTTTTTTTTTCCCTTGTTACCCTTACAAGAATAATTTTCCCATGTTGCTTAGAGGAACATATCCTTTTGAAAAAAACCCAAAATATCAAATTGTATTTCCCTCACCCACTGCACTATATTTCATTGCAACACATGACACACTGAACCAACTCTTTGTACCCATGGGCTTATTTCTGCTGAACTCAAGGGGAGTTCCATCCATGGAACCAGTGCCCAGTAATTATCCTCAGTCAGCCTTGTTTGTTTTCAGAGAAGTGCAAGGCAGCACCTCTGCCTGCCATAGTAAGTCCTGCCCGTTTCCTGGGTACCCGTGATGGACATTAACTGAATAGAGCATCTTTGTTCTATCAGATGAGGAGGTGAGATGTTCTATCAGATGAGATGAACAGAAATACATGGGTTGTAAGTTCTGGTAGACTTTGTGTGGATGGAGTTAAACTGCAAGGGAGCAGTTTAATGGGAACAGAACAATTCTGGCACAGACTAGTTGGTGGATGAGGAGACACAGAACATGTAGCCAAATCTTCACCAAAACACCTCTTCTTTTAAATCACATGCATAGAATCAAGTAGGCTTAATCAATGCCTTAAGAGATCACATCTAAACAGCTGAAGAGAGGCAGAGTTCATCATGCAAAAGACTGGTGCAAAAACACCATCACTTGGAACCAGGACCTTTCTAAATGTCCCACTGACTTGAGGCAATCTGCTGAAAAGTGAAGGTTCACAGTTTTGTTTTCCTTGTTTTCCCTTCATCTCTGAAGAAACCGCCATGATGCTCAGGTAAAGGGGAGAAAATATAACTCCAAACTAACCATTATGTGCCCAGATATTTTAACTGCCTACTCAAGAGATGTGCAACTTACGCCTTAGCAAAACAACGAGCTAAACATACACTGCAAACATCCAAAGCTGGCTTTGCTGCAGTCTCCATTCCAACGGAAAATATTGCATTACTGACACTGCAACACCATGAAGGGTTTGAGGAGACCCTAAAGCACCTTCCAGTACCTAAAGGGGCTGCAAGAAACCTGCAGAGATACTTTAAAACAAAGGCATGTCACTACATGGATAAGGGGTCATTGCTTTAAACTGAAAGGGGGCAGGATTAGATTAGGTATTAGGAAGAAACCCTTTCTCTGTGAGAGTTGTGAGGCACGGCCACACGTTGCCCAGAGAAGGTGTAGATACCCCATCCCCGGAGGTGTTCCAGTCCAGGTTGGGAAGGGCTTTGAGCAACCCGGGACAGCGGAAGGTGTCCCTGACCTTCAAGATCCCGTCAGCACAAACCTTTCCGTGATTCCAGCAGCAATCCCGCCCCCAATATTTGCGGCAGCCCGGTGTTGGAGGGGCTGCTGAAGGCAGGGGCTGCCCGGGCCATGGTCGGAGCGCGGGTGCGGGTCGGGCCGGTGCCGCCGGGAGGCAGCAGAGGAAAGGGCAGCGACGGCTCCCCCCGGGAGCTCCGAAGGAAAGCTCCCGCCGCACCTCCGCCTTTGCTGCCCCAGAGCCGAGCCGAGAAGCAGCGCTCGGCCCCGGGGCTGCGCACAGTGATGGCACCGAAACCACGAGCAGAGCCGAGGGCACTGCCCGCACACGGGGGCTGCGAGCTGGGGTGGGTTCTCTCAGCCCGGGAAGGCACAGAGCCCGCGGGAGCGCCCCGGGGTGAATCCCCGGGACCGTCCCAGCTGCAGAGGACAGGATGCTAACAATTTTGGGAGGGCTGGAGAGGAGATCCCGTGTGTTCCAGGACAGCACGCAGCCCCGGGTGGACCGGGAGCCAGGCAGCCTCCCCGCTGGCACAAGGCTGCTCAGTTTTTTTGTGCCCCAACACCTTCTGTCTGGGGTGCTGCCTCAGCCTCATCATCTCAGCAAAGAGGAACTTTGAAGTAATTGATTGTTGCTAATGTATTGTTGTAATCTTTCCTCTGGTTCCTGGCTAGAGCTGGGGTTTCTTGTCCTTATCACGTGTTTACAGGGTCACAGCTCTTCAGGCTTCTCTGAACGCTCTGCTACCCCCTGGGCATTGGTGGTTTGCTTATCTGACTTCCAATATCTGTCACAGTTCTGCATTTTTTGTGCTGGGGGCCTCATTTCCAGCCTGAGATGGCAAATGACTTTGTCAATCTGTGTACCCCAGGTATGCAGAGAACAGGCTCCAACCGGTCCTGAGCAAGCTGCAATGGCAGGGGCCAAGCAGCCAGAAGTGATGGTGAAGGAGTTTGTGGTCTTAAGAGTCCTCTGCTCAGGTCTTTCTGCCTCAGCAGCAGCAGAAACAATAGCAGGAGGAGACTGTGGATTGAGGAATGGAGGGAAAGCTAATGCTGCTGGCCACAGCAGCATCTTCCATCTTCCAGACAGCAACATGCCTTTCTTCCTCACACTTTCCTCTGCCTCTGATGGTGTCTAAGTGGTGACATCTGGTCTAACTGGTCACCACACCTGGCTGGTCCATAGATGGAGAAAGACTCAGGGAAACTGTCTTGCCATCCTCTGAGCACATATATGCATGTGACACTGTACAATATCCATCCAGTTCACAGGAAAAGATCTTTCTCAGAGCCCTCTTTTGGAGCCGGCTTTCCCCTGGGTAGAAGGAAAAAGGCAGGTTTTGCTTTCAAATAGTTGCATGGGACTTTGAGCTCTCCTGATCCTGAGGCAAGGTTTTTTGTTTTGAGTATTTTGGAAGGTTTGGGTTTTGGGGTTTTTTTTCTGTTAAATCCCAACAGTTCTATGCTTTAGCCTATGTGAAGATCACTTCGAAATTTCCAGTCAAAATCTGCTGGTTTGCTCTACTGTGGTTGGGCAGAGGAGACAAAAGTTCTTTTGGTCATTTATTTGCATTGATAAGACTTTCCTGAAAGGTGGAGAAAAGAATCTGAAAGCAGGAAGAGTTAGGGTTAGGGTTAGGGCTGACTCTGATATACTTTTGGAAAGGATACCTAGAAGCTTTCAGGAACAGTGCAGCTGCGGAGCAAGCTGTAATAGAAAGGAGTAGATTTGGAATTGCCTGTAGATGATACAGGAGACCTCTGCAGTTTCTGATCTCAGAGAGATGAAAGGGGGTTACATCCTGTCTGTGTGGCCTAGACTCTGAATTAAGTGGGAAGACCGTGATAATCTGTGAATTTAGCCTTGTCAGGCTGTAAATTGAGTGGAGTGTGCGATCAGAGGATAGGTAGGGTAGCTGAGGGTAGAAAAAGGCAGCCTGGGGATTTCTGGGCTCCTCCATGATAAACAAGTGAGCATTCAGGAACTTCAGATGCAAGAAGGAAGTCTCTGGAGCATGAATACAGTTAGTTGTGAGTGGCTGGTCACTGCAGGCTGAAAGACACAAAAAAGAACAGGCCACTGGGAATAGGCTGGGACTGAAAGATGAGACAGGAGAGGATTCTCCTGCAAAACCCTGATGCTAAAGAGCAGCAGCTTGCCTCTTGAGGAGACTCCCAGGAGAGTCCCAACGGAGAAAAACATAATAAATTAATAGAATTTGATAAGCTGGAGATGCAGCCAGCTCTAGAGATGGCAGCAGATGAAACCAGACAATTTTCTTGGCTTCTGTTGTGGATATCAAAAGATAGCATGGACTAGAATATTTTTCAGAAGGAAAATCCTTTCAAAAGGAATAATGAGTCTTTTACCGTCTCTTGCAGCCCCAGAAGCTTTCTGCAATAGCAAACCCATGCAAAAGCCTGAAATATGCATCCCATTTGGGAATCTGACCTGGAAAAGAAAATGGAGATAACAACTGTATGTTTTCAGTCATTTCTACACTTTTGATTAATTCAGCTTCAAAGGGTTTATTTAATCTGAATAGAGAGCAGAACAAAAGCAACTACATCAGGCTGATGACAATCCCTCATGGGACAGCAGTGCAAGTGACCCCATCAAACATAATTTAAATGTAAATCTACCGCCAGGGCCAGCAGATAACTAACTGGGTTTCAAATCTGAAGATTTCTTAGGCCACCCAACCATGCATAAAGTTGAGGCCAAGCAGCAGAGCTTTATGTTCTGCTAACAAAGGCTCTAGATGATACTGGACATTTCAGGTTTAGTCTACACAGTTCATGGAAAAAGCATGACTAGAACAGGACTTTCAAAGAGAATCTTGAGCAGCAGTGGTTGAACATACATCAAGAACATGATATAAAGAGCTCTCTGATACTTTCATGTCACTCATTTCATCCCCACTAGGGATTAAAACTCTGCGATGTCTGAGACTTTTTCCATGGTTTTGTTTTTCTTCCTTTACAAAAAGAAACAACTGTTGTGAGGATTGCTAAAAAAAGCCAATAGTCCCCAAAGCACTGCTTTATCTTCATGTGATCAGTCAGTTCATATCCAGATCATACCATGTAATAAATAAATCTAAGTCCTAAAATGTTAGTCCTAAAATTATAGGAGTAAAGGAAACAAAAAATTGCTGCTCATGAAAGAAGACAAGGGGAATGGTAAAACCATTTCTATTGACCCAGATGATGAAATAGTTTAAGGAATCAACTAGATAAACTTCAATCCTGACACTGAGGTAAACATATTGTCAGCAATTTTTAGAGAATAGAAAAGCAATACTACAGCCATGTCCCAGTTACTAAATGAGAGAAGAGAGTGGTGTGGGAACTGAAGATGTCAGAATGACATAAATGGCTGTATATGGCACTGGTTATGCTTATGAAATCACAGCCCACTCTGGTCAAGTGAAGAGTCAAAACCCTCTCAGGCATGGGTGACAATTAAGCTTATTACAAAGGCTTACTAGAGAAGATGTATTATTACTATGGTTGTATTATTATCAATAGCAACGATAAGCATTTGAAGAGCACCCTGATGTGTACAAGGTTCCTCTCAAGACAGATGAAAGAGCAGTCAGTCATCCTCAGGCAGCATTGATAAACTTAAGGTGTCATAATGTATGAACAAGTTTGTTCCCAGGGATGAAAACAGAGAAGAGGGATGAAAGCAGACAGGAGCAGCTGTATGATGACAGAGTTTCTGGTGGTGAGCGAGGAAGAGAAAAAAATTGCTTTTAGGGGGGAAAAAAACCCCCATCATCTTTTAGTTAGTTGAGGAAGCACCTTGGGAAGGGAATGGAGATCAGAATCATGGAGCAGCTGAGGCTGGAAGGCACCTCTGGGATGGTAAAGTCCAATCCCTCTGCTCAAAGCAGAGTCACCTGGAGCAGATTTTTCCAGGCCATATCCAGCTGGGCTTTGAAAATCGCCAAGTGGGAAGACAACACAGCTCTTCTGGGAAATTTCTTCCAGTATTTGACCACCCTCCAAGTAAAAGTGTTCCCCAGTGTTCACAGGGATGCTCCTGCATTTCAGTTTGTGCCCATTGCCTCCCGTCCTGTCACTGGACATCAAACCAAGAGTTTGGCTTTGTCTTCTTTACACCTTCCAATCAGAGATCTCTTTTGTGGATCTCTGTGGGAGCTGCAGGAATAAAAGGCATCAGGGAAGATTATCTGCAGGAAATGTAGAAAAGCAGGAGGCAGTGTCAGAAGAACACAGCACCATGGGCCCATCCAACACTGTTGACTTGAATGCACTTCAAGTCACATCTTTGGATGCATGACTGCACTTGTCAGGGAAAACAAGCACGTAGATCAAGGAAGTACAAGTCATAACAACAACAAACAGGGAGCATTTCCTAGAAAGACCAGATTTTTTTTCACAGAAAAAACACACCATGAAGCAGTTATGTTATATGGGAACTATGGGTTGGGGAGCTTCCCAGAAAGTCAGCTGTCCCTGTTCCTAATTATTTATTATTCATCTCTGTTTCAGTCCAAAATGAGGTCTGATTTATGGGAAATTACTTACAAAATGAAACATGGAAATATGGGATGGATGATGATTAATGGGAGCTATGATATCTGCCTGCAAAAATGCAAAAAGGCACAAACATCCTGGAGGGGAAGGTTGACGTGGGGTGACAAACGGGTTTCCATGTCAGTAAATGAATAAAGACAACATATTTCCTGATGGAGACGCTATTAGCTCACTGAGTAAGCTTTGCAGAGAAGGTTAGGAGACATGGTGAGAAACATGTTGTTCCTCACTCCTGCCCTGAAGAGTCAACTATGGGAAAACCTTTTGTGTCAGATCTTTGTGAAGGCTCAAGTTAGATTTATGTACTGCAATTTGATGCTTCATTTTGAAGATATGATGGATAATTAATTATCACTTTTTTGTTTCTTTGTTAAGATGCTCATACAAACCAACATAGTTCTGTTTTTCAATATAAAGAGCAAAAAAGAATCTGAGAAAATATATTTGAATAATGGATTTTTAAAAAAATCACATGATAAAATAAATTGCTTTTTGGATGAAAACCCACAAATGCCATCACACTCGGTATCAGAACTAAGGCACTTCCTGCCTTAAGGCATTACTGCTCAGAAAGGGAAGGCTTATGTTTGGATCCATTAATAGTTTGCACAAACCACCTAAATAAACACGCCATGTGATTGGACAGTAATCCAGTAATGATCAGGTTTTTAGGAATGACTTATATATAGTTCATGCTTCCCTGAGGCAAGGGAATGATCTAGACAACCTCCTGAGGTCCCCACTCCCTGAAACCATAGTCTCTATGGCTGAAGATGAACATGACCACTGCTGTATAATGACTGTCTGCTCCCTGGGTCATTTGCAGCACTATCCCATCAATGTCACATTTAATTCTTCTCAACTTTCAGTTCTCATGGGCTTGGCTATTTTCAAAGCATACTTTCATTCTGTTATGCAAGGGACATAAAGAGTAACAAGAAAGACTTCTACAGGAATGTCAGACAGAAAAGGAGGTTTAGATTAGATGGTCTTTAGAGGTCCCTTCAAACACAAAGTATTCTGATTCTATGCCTTATGCCTGCAACAAGCAACAAGATATAATTTTTGCCTCACAACGTTTCCATTCCATACTAACAGTAGGACATGCACAAACTTTCTGCCATTCAGACACTGCTCCTCACCTGCTGGGAGTTAAGATGCCTCCTGAGAAGAGAAGGCTGTTTGAGTGCATGAGATGGGCTGTAAGAGCCTGTGGCTGCCCTAGATCTTCTTCCCATGTCATCATTGGGGGCTCTGAACTCCAGTTAAGGGCAGTGAAGGGCCTCGAGTATCTATCACGAGTGATGTCAGTTAATTACTACCTGGGGATTCAGCAGTGACTTCGTGCACTGTGAGTTAATGACTTCCAGGCATGATACTTGGCAATGCTACCATTATTATTTAGCAAGGAGACTTCAGTGTCTCTTCATGAACCCAGCCAACCGGGCTGCTGTCGATCTGGTGTTTGCTTGCCTGTTGCACAAGACATTGGTGAAACTCTTACAACCTATTTATTGACCTTTCTTTCCCTTCGTTCTCTCTCTACCAGAATACACAGATATGTCATTGTCTCTGAAGGAGACTTCACTCGTTAGCAAACAACATCAAGAAAAAAGGCCACATCCCTTTCCAAATTACAATTCAGCCTTCTAAAGATGGATGTCAACAAGACATTGATGAATTCAGACACAGCTTTGAGATTTCTCAGAGGATTTGAGGATTTCCATTGTCATACATGGCTATTGTGCTACAAAAATGACTCCCAGCTGAAAGAGTGAGAAAACATTTTGAAGAACAGCTCAACAGTATTAAGAAAAGCTGGATACCCTGGTACCCCAGGGAAAAAGCTGCTAACAAAGTTAGTGAGATGGGCTGGGACAACATTTAAGTGTCACAATAATTTCATTGCATAATCCTTGTCCTGCTTACCCCCAGCTCTCACCAAAGACAATGGAAGCGTGGGGTTTTTAGTTCCTTGCAGGAGACAACCGGAGTCTTGCATCACCAAGTCCTTTTTATTTTTTTTACAAGGTTATAAAAGACAGAAATGCATTCTTGACTGCAAACTAACATTCAAAGTCTCACGAGAATAAATGCTGCTCCCTTGGCCGTAAAACTTTGGAGAGAGCTCAAGATGACCGTGGTGAATCTCATGGAGAGGCAAGCCCAAATAAACACAATTAGAATGAATAGAGAATGCAGTCACATCATCAACAGATGAGCTTGGTTAGTCCTTGTTTCTGCAGCCCTTCCATGGTACCATGTTATGGCTCAGGCCCTGCTTGTTAATGAAGCTGCCACACTGGGCTTTGCAGCCTCTTACCATTTTACAGATGGACTTGGCCTCCTCAGAAAACTTATGGGAGTACACCTCTTCTGTCTCCAGCACCCTCCTGTCCACTTCTTCCCTCTTCACCTTCTCTTTCCTTCCACGAAAGGGTGATTGCCCAGCAATCATTTCATAAATGAGACAGCCTAGTCCCCAATAGTCAGGGCTGAGTGTGTATCTCTGGTTGTTCAACACTTCTGGAGCTGTGGAGAGGAGTGAAATGTCTTGTGGAAATGCTTGATATTTACACAGGCAAAACACAGTTTCATTTTGGTGAGTGAATACACATGCACAGAGAATGGTGGGTAGAATATAAGAATACCTCCTGATTTCTGCTGATGGCATTACAGAGGATGCAGCGTGCTACATGCCATGTTGTGTTCTCTACATGCTACATGCCTTGTGCATGCTGTCTTCTGACTTCTCTACCAACCCAGTCCAGTTAAAAAAAACAAAACCAGAAAGAAATTGAAGCTAAATATTAAGCAGAAACATAATCTTAGGAGTCCTTCCAAAATTCTCCATTTAGGAAAGAAATGAAATGCAAACACATATCCTGCAAATGGCCGTGACAGTTTTCTTCAAAACCAAATTCCATCTTTTTGGTCAATTTATTCCTTTTTTGTTTTCCCCTTTAAAAAACACAATTCTTTTTTTTTTTCATAACCACACAATGCATTGGGTGTATGGTCACTGTCTTGCAGGCACCCTCACTTCCATGCATGGGTACAAACACACATCTACATGTGCTCACAAGCACAGAGTCTCAGTGTGCACGCAAACTTACACTGGGATAACAAAATTTAGACATGACTACTGATTTGCTTGCTTTCATTAAAGTCTCCATATGGTGTAACAGTGGCTCACATCAGCTAGTTTCTATTTAGTCAAATAAGCATAAGCAGTTTTTTACTCCAAGAAATATGCCCACCCAGAGAATGCATGAAAATAATTACATTGAATTTAGAACACATATCTAGTTAAATTAGGGAGTGCGTTTTCTTTTTACCAATGTAGAAATCCCTATTCCTCTTTTGTGCAGCCCCCCTTGCACATAGGGGAAGACTCAAGATGACCCTGGCCAAGCTGACCAAAGGTGTGGATTTACCCATTTTATGATAAGCGTAAAAATATGTTTTAACTATTATACAAAGCAGCAACTAGAAAGAAAAGTTTCTTTCAGCACATAACCCTCCTAAAATAAATCTACACTAAAATCACTAGAATCCCAGCTGTTGTCTCCCCTTTTAATTTTCTTTGCTGATTTAAGATTATAGACCAGCCTCACTGAGAGCTGCTGTGGTCCATCCCTCTGATTTCCACTAGCACGATTCCTTTGTGGATTGCTGCAAGGAACTGGACCCAGATGAATGTGAATATTTTTTATTCTTTTTCTTAATCTTACATGGCAGAAATACCTCTAAAACTCAAGTAATTTGAGCAAATTATATAAAAGATGAGCTATGGAAGACTTACCCATATACCCTACTGTCCCTACTCTTCCACGGATTGATTCACCCTCAGGGATTTTAACAGCTAGACCCAAATCAGATATTCTAATATGGCCTGGAAGGAAAAAAGAAACAAAACAACTCAAAGCAGATATAATAACATGACCCATATTAGTCCAAACCCCACAACTGTGGTCATTGCTAAGATATTGTTGCAATTTACTGATTAGACATTTTAAAAAAGAGTGCTCTGAATCACTGAATCAGAGCAGTTTCACTGATAAGGAAAAGAGGAATTATTAAGGGCACTACAATGCAGTGAAATTAAAGTTAACAGTGAGGCTATGGATGGGAGTGGATTGTATTAGATACTTTAAAACCAACAAAAAAAGGCAATGAGAAGCATACTGTGGGGAAGTATCTTGAACTGATCACAGAGGATGGATGGGCTGACATAATTCTGTAACTCTCTGCTGGCTGAAGGGGCTACATCTGGTCTGTAAGTCAGCGTGAGATTTGATTATCGCTGCCTTCAGCAGCAAACGGGTACCTGGGTTTGCATAAAACGAGACTTGGCTCAGCAAAGGATGAAATTACTTTTTAAAATGGAGAGGGAAGCACAGATTTAGAAATCAGAACTTCCTTTGTGTTGCATCAGCCTTGCAACAAGAAGGATGGAAAAACAATGAAAAAAGGCAGACAGCCCCAGCAAAGCTGTGCTCTCCAGAACAGACCCTGCTGAGCAGCAGGGCTGCTCCATTCCATCTGTGCAGGGAGCTCCAGCAGTTCACCCACCCCGAGACAGCAACATTAGTGTATGCTGAGCCTCTTAATCACTTCAGAGCATTATTTGTCTTTGTGCAGTATATATCTTAAAACTAACTTAATCTACTTTACTGTGAAAGCATCTCTGTAAACCTCTGAGACTTACCATAATCATCTAGCAGGATATTCTCTGGCTTCAGATCTCTGAAAATGAAAGATAGCAGTTAATGGTATGAAGCTGGTTTTGATAACATAACCATACAACTGTGTGAGTGCATTTATTACTAGAAATAAACCAATTGAGTGTCAACTCAAACAGCAAGGAACTCCTGAAACCAATACAACCTTTTACAACTCACTTCACAGATAGACTGAAACCATATGTCTTTTTCTAAACTGGAGTTACAATTTTTCACTAAACCAAGCTTTTAGTTCCTAATCCACTCCGTAATGGACTCATCCATCTAGTGCTGTAAGCCCTGTAAACTAACCCCTGTAGTCCTGTGTGTTGTTAAATCTCTGCAACATTTTCTGTTATAAAAATCTTTTTTAAAAAACAAAGACATTTTAAATTTTAAAGTATTTTAGTTGGATATGAAAATGGAAATAGCAATCTGTTGGGCTCAACTTTTCCATGCCTGGCATCTGACTCAGACCAAATATGTGAATGTGTGTCCATGCACTTGCACACATGTAATAATTTCATTGCATTTGGAAAACGAGGGGCAGAGGGGGGAATGCTGTGCCCAGATTAAGACTCTTCTTACAAACATTTGTGAAACTTCAGTGCCTATGTGGTTTGGAGCAATGCCATGAAAATTGGCAAGGTGGTCACTCTGATGTCAAAGATGTGCCTTTTATTGCTCCTGTGAAAAAAAAAAAAAATCCCAAATCTGGCCAAGTTATAAACTTCTAAAATAAATAATCTCAGTTTTCATATATTTAGCAGTGCCTTGGCAGACCATTTTTCTGAAAGGTTTGTCTGCACAAAACCCACTCCACCAGCTGCTGCTTCTAGATGCTGCCCAGGCCAGCCACGCTCAGGTCCCCTCCCTTGACCACGGCTGTTTTCCAAACCTGCTCAGCTGAGCACAACTTTGCAGCCACTGCTGCTCTTGAGCTGCCGTTGAGGTGGGAGCCATGTGGGCTCCTTCCCATCCTGGTCGTGCAGAGGGGCAATGAAGCCAGTCTGGGAGATGGGACAGAGGTGTCAGAGGGAAGGAAGATGGGCAGGGAGGGTCCCCAAAGGGCTGTGCCACAGGAATGGGGTGTGCTAGCTCAGGAGCCCAAAAGAGGCACCAATGTGGCTGGGTGAGGCAGGGAAAACCTTATTGCTGCAATTCCCCACATCATGCCCTGGCTTTTATCTAAACACAGCGTTTAGCCTGGTGCAAATCCAAGCAGTGCTTGGCCTCTTCTTGTCGTAAGGCCTCCTTGCATTTGTGAACCAGCTTGATCCTGTTAGCTTCCCAGCAAGAGGCATTTCTTTGCAAAGAGCCAAGAGAGGAGGGTGTATGAAAGAAACCTCACACCAAGGAAACAGGGTATTGCACAGAGCCTGTGCAGGAGCCCACCCTGTGGCTCGAGATCCGGTGTCAAGAATTCTCCTGTGAATGGGGAGGGGCATTTTATATTTCTGACAATGCCAAGGTTAAAGTTTCAAAACTTGTATGTTTTTTATTTATTATTTCAAGCAAGAACACAGAGCACTGTGAATAATCTTCCCCTTCTTGCTTGCTTCAGACCCTCTTGACCTCTCAAGACAAACCTCACTGTGTGCCCAGTGGTACCAAGCCTACTTTTTACATAAACAACACTGAAATATATGAAGGGCAAATCAATGCTGAGGAGAAGCTGTGATTTTGTTTACCACTGTGGGCTTTCCCTGTCAGCAGAAGGTTTCCACTGCTGGAGCAGCACAGTCAAGGGAATCTCCTATTTTTTTAAAAAAATTTTATTCCAAATCCCCTAAGAACTATTTTGCTGAAGAACTAAGCCTTCATTAGTTACTTAATCTTCTGCTCCAGCAGTTATTACTCCCACTTAAAGCTGTAACTGGGGCCCAATGACAAGGATTCTGTGTGCAAGTTGGGAAATGTTGTCTTTGAATGAGAAAATGAGAGAAACTCCATGAGGACTCTGAGAACATCAGTTTGGCCCCTACAGTCCTCTGTGATTTAGAGCAATTAGAGCAAGCTTTCCTCCCACCCCAGACATCAGCTGCCATTCCTGTTTTCAGATTTCTGGTTTCTCAGGATCACAGCTGGCTTCCTTTGCATGGCCAACACTTACAAATGTTAAAGACTGAAATGTCTAGAGAAATAAAACTCCCTGGTGGACACAGAGACGTGTAAGGCTACTTCCCAATGGTACAGCTTCCCATATGTAAAGCAGCCTTGCCCAAACACATTGGAACACAAACTGCTGGCACTGTGCCCATGCTCTTGAAAGGCAATGGTACATTGTTTGGCTGTATGGGAAAGCCTAAAGAACTCAATCAATCACAGTGGACAAGGCTTTACCATAAATTTATGCAATGCCTACGACAATGTGGTCTCGATGCTGACTGGAGCTTTCAGACATGGTTATAGTATACATAAAAATAATTTACATATATATATAAAAACATAAATTTTATAATTTGAGGAGAACCAGCAGCTTTTTACGTTTGCTTTCCACAAAAAATCAGCCCATTGACCTTTACTAACATGATGCAGTTGAGAAATGTAACATAAGTGCCATGTTTGACAAGGGAATTCTGAATCAGATAAACCTGACTCTGAGCCTGGCTGTTCTCTCAGGTCACGACTGCAGCGTGCGTCACCACGGCCCATGAGAGGGGGATGTATTTTCCAATGCTGTGATTTACTCAGAACCATTTTGTCTATAGAAAATGAAACTAAGTCTGAGGAACAAGTGTTTTGTGATGAATTATTCGCTCTGAGAAAGCGGTAGCATTTAGCTGCTATATTTTATTGACCTATATAGCACCTCTCGTGGGTCCCAAAACACTCTGTGTAGTACAAATTAGGGGTCTCTGCAGATGCTCCTAAAATACTGCTAGAAAATGTCACCTACAAGGACATAATACCATTCATCACCAAAATGAATGTGCCATCTGAGGTGTAAACTAGCAGCTCTTTCATGAGTAACATGAAAAGAACTGCTTAAAGAAGGAGGACGCCACTTCTCTCAGAGCCACGTACTAATTTAGGTGGCCAGATCTGATTTGTTCTATTAGATAATGGCATTACCATGGCATTTTACCAGCAATGTTATGAATGTACCAGTCATTTTATTCAATCAAATATGCTTGTGATCTTGTACTTTTTAAAGAAACACTATACTATCTCCTATTTTTTTTAAATGTGGTAGGATGTTTTTTAAAGAAAAGGGAAGTCAGACACTTCATTTATGATTTGATTTTTCAATTGACATTACAGACTTAGTTCCATTTTGTTCCTTGGGAAAAAAAAATCTTCTTGGGCCAGCACCAACTAAATCAGCATGTTATCTGTCTGCCCTCCATATGCCAGCTAGCAAGAACTGAGGAACAGTGAGGCAATCAAGTGGCAGTTTGCTAGAGATCTCCAAGGAACAACAATATTGTAATTTCTATCCATACAAGCATATGCATCATGCATATTTGCACATGGGCATATCAAGTGATTTAAAGTCTAGGCTTGGATTTTAAAAATAACATATCATTGTCTATTAATCATTGTCCTTGGAAGTTCTTTCATCAATTTACAGGCCCTCTTCTGCTGTGAATGCCAGCAATAATGATTTCACAAGCTGGGATGATGAAGACAAACATGAACTGTTGTTTACAACTACAGTGGCTGTTGATTAAAAAAAAAAAATCCTCATGGAGTCACAAGAACTCAGCCTGCAATCAGTCTGCTTATCCAGCAAGTAAACCCTATGGTGCCCTGGAAAAGTGCTTGTACAGAGCTGCAAGCCAAAGTGGAAGCTGAGAAGTTGAAATGTGTCCTGCTCAGAGCTGGCTGCCTGTGACGGCGCCGGGCAGAGCTCTGCCCGCTGGATGCACCCGTGGCGGGTGGGATGCTGCCAGCAGGAGCCTCCTTCCATGGCTGGCATGCCATGGCCACCACAATCCAATCCAGCTAATCACACCAGTTTGTGTCCTAGAGCATAAATCCATGCCCCGTGTCTCAGACACCCTCTTGGGGAAAATCCAGGAAGGATGGTTTTTCCACATCTGACATGCTGCAATCCCTTGTGCAATATAATCTAACTAATTAAAATAGAGGCTTGGATAGAATGATCTCCATTTCATGCCAACTAGGAACTAGATTCCTTAATGGAATCCCTTTAAAGAAACTTTCATCATTTTCTTATGTCACCCAGTGCACACTGAGGAAGGGTTCGGGGAGCTTTGTGTTAGTTCTGTCTAATTTAGACAGGATGTATTTAGTGGAGGAACTGCTTCCTTCCATGATTACTGAATCATACTGTATTTATACAGGGTTCTGCGAAATTTCAACCAAAGCACTCAGGCACCTAAGCTGTCCAGCACCACAATGAGCAGGGATGATGCAGGGAATTTTTTTCTACCCAGAGAAGGCATCCTAAGACTCTAGAGTGTGCTTACCTGTACACTGTGTTTTCTCTGTGCAGGTCTTCCAAGCCACAAAGAATTTCTGCTGCATAAAACAAAGCTCTTTCCTCCTCAAAGCCTGGGTTTCCCATGTTGTAGATATGAAACTTCAGGTCACCTCCATTCATTATGGTCAGAACTAAACACAGTGCGTCCTTTGTTTCATAGGCATAGGCTAAATTGACCTAGAAAGATATTTGTAGCATAGTTGTGACAGTTCAGTTAGCTGCTAAGAAGGAAGCACTAGGTTCTCTTTAAAGATTTTCTGTAGAAAAGGAAAAAAATACATTGACTGAATTTGATATTTGACTTATTTACAATGGCAAACACACAATCTAAAAGTACAGAAAAATCAGATGTTAGGATTTTATAGATTAATTTGTTGAATCCAGCCTATTTACCACCAGAAACCCTCAAGGTTCAGGCAGCTTTCACAGGCAGGACAAACATCCTAATTCCAGGCATATTTTTCCATGCAAGAGAAATCTTAGTAATGAAGGGAATCTACACCTCTTTTGCATCTCAGTATGTTCCCAGAAGGCCCATTTAGGCCAGTCCTGGGGGGATCAAACGGGCCATCACTGAGGCATGAAGGTCAGTGTCACCCCTGTGAAGCTCTGATGAGTGCCCCAGAAAAAAAACTGGACAAGCCAAAAGCTACCCATCACTTTTAAATATGTGCCATCATCTTGGCTTCTGCCAGAGGTAAAACATCTTGCATCTGTTGTATACACAGTGCTTCCTGAAATAAGTATAAAGAACATGACAGATGCTGAGATAACACCTTTCTTTTTTCTACATGAAGACAAGTTTTAAGAGGCACAAGAACTAGTGTGACTCAGGAAAGCCCTACATCAAGAAGACCAGCTACACTTCACTGCTTAGATGCTTCTACAAGCCAATCTCTTCTGATCTATTTGGGTCGAATGTCTTCAGTCTCCTCCAAGCTCCTGTCTCCCAGACTCTGTGAATTCAGGTAATCACAGTGGATAAAAATAGCTCAGTCTGATGCAGCTCTGATGCAAGTCAAGGTTGTAAAATGCATCACTTTCCTGTCGTAGGCACAGGTTCCTCGGCTGGTGCATTTCTCATGCACCAGACACTAAAATGAGACTCGGCAAAGGTGCGGGGAGTAGGACTAAGGTGTAAAGCAAAGGGGGTCAGCTTCTGGCACCTTTCCAGCATCATTTGTTGGAGAAGGCACAGGATTAAACAAGAACAGCACTCAGCAGGTGAGCAGGGAGTGGAGTTCAATACTCACTACAAACTGACTATTGACTTTTTCTAAAATCTGCTTCTCATTTAGTGCCATGGATTCGCCTTTCCTCTTTTTTATTCTCTTCTTCTCTAATCTCTTGCAGGCGTACATCTTCCCTGTCGCTCGCACTTGGCACGCGCAGACCTGCGAATTAAAGAGAACAATTGCGGGGTAATTCGAAGCAAACGCTGTGTCTGGGCTGCACTTTGCTCCTCACGATCTCATCTGATTTAGTCCTTTTAAGGAGAGAGTCGACGGCTTAGAGAATAAGGCCTAGGCGGGGGCAGCTGGGGAACTGGCTACTGTTTCCAACCTACAGTGTAATATTGCTTTAATTATTTCACTTTCCTTCGCCTGCTTCCTATCCCACCTCCTTTTGTCTGTGCAGATCGTAATCTGCTCAACCAAAGCCCATCCGCACCTCCTTTGCCTCCCCAGCGACCTCCAGCCACCAGTAAAATACAAATAAGGGTGTGACCCTCATTCCACAGTGAATGCAACAGTCCAACACAAAGTAACTCTCAAAAGTGTTCTTTTGAGATTACAGTAAAACTGTCACCAATTAACGAAAATCAGCCTCTGTCGCATCAGGCCCCTCTACCTGCAATGCCAAAAAAGCAAGAAACACTCTCAATAGAAAGTTTCAGAATTACTTACCTCCCCAAAGCCACCTTTCCCCAGTACCCTGTACTGCCGAAATGTGTTTTTTGTTACTGGTTGCCTGGAAGACAAGGAAATAAATAAATAAATAAGACACACTACATCTAATGCACTCTCTGTGATTTATTTATTTCAGAGCATACTTTTGAAAAGCAAACTAGATAAATATTATATAATCACATTATTTCAAGGTAATCATATTATATAATATAATATATAA
>VYZS01075183.1:31609-45591 GCA_013400695.1 Neodrepanis coruscans | reverse complement strand
AGGGCAGGGTGATGGAGAGGTGGAGGTTCTGATGGTGAAGATGTTACAGAATTATGGGAGCGTTAAGGTTGGAAGAGGCGTTTGGGATCATTGAGTCCCGACGTCAACCCAGAACCATCGCTGTAACCCCTAAACCACATCACGCATTGCTTAGAGCCAGGATGCCTCTTGGACACCTCCAGGGATGGTCACCCCACCACCTCCCTGGGCAACCTGTTCCAATGTCTGATCACCCCAACTGATTTTTTTTTTCCTAATATCTAATGTGAATTTCCCGTGTCGCAGCTTAAGGCCAAGTGTCAGTGATCTCTGCAGCCCAACCCCCGGGTGATCGTCCAGCTCACCAGGCTGGTTTACCCCCCTGGGAGATGACAGTCACGGGGAAGGTTGAAGGTGTCTGCTGTGGCGTCTCCTGAAGATGAAGGGATGGGTGGTCCCTGTTGTCATTCTAAAATGATGGTGTAAGGGGAATCCCGCAAGCTCATAATTGTATGAGGATGGTGCCAAGCCCAGACAGAGCATCAGCAACCAGCCATGGGGTGCCCGGTGGATCCCAGACTCCTGACTGTTCCCTGACAGCCTGAGAAATTGCTCTGCCGGCATCAGCAAAGGCTGTGTTGTGATCCTTCCAGCCTAAAATCATTAAAAAACCCGGTTAAATGAGAGTTCACACTCCGAACTCTGTGAAAGTCTGTAAAGTAGCCAAGTAGAGATCATTAACTGCTAGCTGTACATCATGTTCAGCACCAAAAGTTAAGCACACAGAGCAGGACTCAGCTGCCAGGTTTCCTGTTCAAGACACGAGTTCTCAAAGACACAGTGGAGGCTGGTGTACACAGCAGGAATAACTGGACGTCTTGTTTAAGTAGCTGGCTTCACTGGGGACAGCAGGTCTTCTTTTGACATGAGGAATATAGGACTCAATGGCTTCCCAAGCAATGGCAATGAAGATTTAAGAATAGTTTTTAGCCATGCCCGTAATTGGCAGAATGATGGTCTGAGAAAGTTCAGACCATCAGTGTTCAGCGGTCGTTCAATGATAGTTTGTCTTTCATCAATGTGTTATATGTAGCAAATAAAAATGTGAAATGAACTAAAGGTATGAAAAGAGGCAAGTCTTCTCTGTATATCAAACAGAAAGTAAAAAATCTGGGATATGGATATTTCTTCTGATCTCTGCTGATTTTTAGCTGAGATGCAGTTAGCATAGCTGGTCCTGCTGAGCAATGTGCCTTTGGAAAACATACTCCTCTGTCTTGGTGATGGACAAATTGTTAGGGCCACTGTTGGAAGTGATAGATGAGCCCAGTATTTTTCTCTTAATGCCAGCTGGGTTCAGCCCAACCTTTTCTTGCAGATTTTACTGCTGAACCAACATATATGTGTCCTCTGTATGTGGAAATATTCAGTTTCCGTTGCTGTTTAGTGTACTGAAACAGCTTTTTGGTTTTAGTTTCGTATGCTAAAATTGTTTGAATTTTTCTGTCAGATTTTTGAAGATTTCTTTTTTTTTTTTTTTCTGACCCAATGGACCTGAACTGTAAGTTTGAATTAACCATTTTCAGAGAAAACAGTCTTAATATATTGTCAACTTTTTATGGTTTCCTCTGCAGAAACATTTTATTTGTTCCAGGAAATCACATGCAGACATAACACTTCCCTTCATGGCAACTGTGTTTGAGCTTTGAATTGGCACAGGCAATTTATCTGCATCCCCAGACTGCTAAGCAACACCTTCAGCAGCTCTAAATAAGGGCTAGAACTCATTCCCTGGGAAATTTTCTTTCTTGCTGAATCACTTTGAAATTTATCAACAAGACTGTGGATCTGAGATAAAATGATCCATCTTTGTAGGGAATCTCTTTCTAGCCTTGGTCTGTGGGAAACAAATATAATTCATCTGTCCTTGTGCTACATCTCTACTTTATTTGAAAAAAATTTTTTCTATATTTAAATTTTCCCCCTGAATCTTACCCATATTCTCAGTGTCTGGGCAGAGTTTGCATTCCTGTGTGCTGTGTCTGCTAGTTTCATTTCCTGAAAGAACCTCTTAAGCATTTTTTTATCCTGTGTTTTTCCTTTCCTCATAGGTATATTTCTTTTGGATTTTTTTCCTGCAGCATATTTTATTCCTTTATTTATCTTTTTATTAATATTCATGATTATCGTGTGGTGGTGCCCTTCTTTCTTCCTGGCTTCTTTCAGACAGCAGAGACCAACTTCTGAGAGGGTAAAACTTGCTGCAGCTTCATTAAAACCAGCTGAATCAATATGAATCTATGCTAGTTGAGAAAATGGCCCTAAGCACGTTTTTTTCCTGAATTTACCTACTTAGAATTAAGGTTAAATGCCCCTTATGTTGATGTTGCCTTACAGTCCTATTGCTTTACATTTCTTTTTAGAATCCTAAAGAAGGTTAGGCCTCTGCAAGCTTTGATTAATGCCTGAAATTTTATGCCTAACAGTTATTTCTGGAAAGACGCGCTCACGTGTCTTTGTAAGATTAATGACATCGTTATTTTTATCTCGTCCCTCAGCAAAGGCAGCAGAATCTGCAAGTACTCAGCACCACTACTCATTACATAAATAAATAATTTCACCTGTTCTTTCACACTTTCTGTATTAAACTCTGATGTTCTGGAATCTGACAGCGTGTTTCCCTCACAAGGACTGTTTCATGGGACTCTGAATAGGGAAGCTTAGGATACTTGGACATTTTGTTTTTCTCCCTACTTAAACCAGATCAAAAAATGAGCTGGCTGCTGATACAAGTTCAAAAGGCAGGGGTAGAGAATCACAGAGTAAGGCCTGTTTTATGCATAAGGCTGCTCTCCCTCTGCTTCACCAGAGACTTTTTTGAATTTTTTCACCTTCAAGACTTTCTCCTATTGATACAGAGAATAGAAACCTTCCCAGTCACATGCTCAGCCTTAATCTCCAGTGTCTCCATAAAAGGATTTAGTGAACTGCATTATTTGATTCCTGATGCCAAGCCTATGTACCAGAGTTCAAAAAAAAATCTTTTGACATCAACAACGGTCTATCAGCCTGAGTTCTTTGCTTTATCAGAGGTCTCCAGTGTAGTTTTATGAATTCTCAGGACCCTGCAACGAAGCCTGCAGGTCACAGAATCATAGAATGACCTGGGTTGGAAAGGACCTTAAAGATCATGTTGTTTTAACCCTGTTTAGTTTCTGCCAAGAGACACCTTTCATTAGATGAGGTTGCTCAAAGCCTCGTCCAACCTGACCCTGAACACTCCCAGGAATGGGGCATCTACAACTTCTCTGGGCAACCTGTGCCTCACCACCCTCGCAATGAAGAATTTCTTCCCAGTATCTAATTTAAACCTACTCTCAGTCCGAAGCCATTCTCCTTTGACCTTTTAGAACATGGTCTTGTAAACAGTCTCTCACCATCTTTCTTCTCATCTCTCTTCAGGTACTGGAAGGTTGCAATTAGGTCATCCCAAAGGCTTTTCTTTTCCAGGCTAAGCAAAGCCAGTTCTCTCAACCTTTCCTCACAGAAGAAGGGCTCCATCCCTCTAATTATCTGTTATCCTCTGGACTCACTCCATCAGATCAATGTCCTTCCTGTGCTAAGCATCCCAGAGCTGGATGCAGCACTCCAGCTGAGATCTCACTAGTACAAAGCAAAGGGGCAGAATCCCCTTCCTTGCCTTGCTGCCCGCTTTGCTTTTGCTGCAGCCCAGGACATGGGTGGTTTCTGGTGCCAGTGCAAAGTGCTGGATCATGTCCAGCCTCTCATCTACCAGCATTCCCAAGTCCTTCTTGGCAGGGCTGTTCTCAATCTGTTCTTCCCCAGGCCTGTGTTGATACCAGGGGTTACCCTGACCCAGGTGCAACACCCTGCACTTGGTCTTATTAAACCATGTGAGATTCATATGGGCCCACTTCCCAAGCTTGTCCAGGTCCCTCTGAACGGCATCCTGTCCTTCAGGTGTGTCAACTGCACCACTCAGCTTGGTGTCATCTCTAAACTTGCTGAGGGTGCACTTCATCTATATCATTAATTAAACACCACTGGTCCCAGTATAGATGCCTGAGGGATACCCCTTGTCACTGATTTGCTGATTCCTTCTCAGAGGTCAGCATACCTCAGAGTTAAATGGTTTGTGCTGGGTTCTATAGGGTAGTTCTGTGAGTCTGCCCAAGTCCCAATGCAGGAGCTCATTAAAAGCTAAAAAGAGAAGGACAGGGAGTGATTACATGGTACAATAAGCAGAATGCAGAATGTACAAGCTCTGAACAAGGCAAACCCAAGCCAGAACACTTCAAGCATATAAAACAAAGGGGAAAAACAAAGCATGTTGGTGGTTAGTATATAATAATGTGAGTCATCCACAGTGAGCAGAGCTTGAAAACTTGGCTGCTTTTACATAATCTGAGGGTGAGGAACTATAGTTGGAGTATGAACATGGAAATTAAACCTTAAGATATCCTAACAAAGCTCTATCTTTGTGCAGTTAATAATATTGTAGTGGGTATGTGACAAATGTTAATTGAAGTTTTTTTTGTTTAGTTGCAGACATTTCTCTAGCTGCTTTTTTTTCTTAACCAGAACAAAACAGAAAGAACAATTCTATGCAAGCTGCAGTCTTCAAATGTCTATAAATCCATGAAACAACTATCATATAAGTAGCCAACCAACATCCCACATGCAGCTGTGGGCACTGACTCACTGTCAATGAACCTCTGTCCTGGCACAAAGGCAGTTCCTTTGCCTCTCTTTCAACTTCATTCATCACCATCATCCTGCATATTTATGTAGCAGTGAGTTCAATGAGTTCATACTTAGTATTCAAGACGGCAATTTAACCTAAACTTCATGATGAAAAAGTACTGCTTGTTGGTTATATTGTTGTTAAAAAAACAACAACATCTTTGATGATGACAGTAGGTTTGTGAGGCTGGCATGAGCAGTGTTACTGAGGCAAGATGTTCTATTCAGGTTAAAATTTTTTCCTATATTTTTATTTATGTATTTATTTATACTATGTCCAGACCTTAAAGATACTCCTTAGAAGTGGTTTCCATCTTTTTTTTTTTTAACATTAGTTATGACATAAAAAGCAGGTCACTATAAAAAGCAGGTTTCCCTGCTTTTATATAAAATATATAAAATAAAATTATTGACTGTAATGCTTTTCTAAACAAGTAAATACTCAGTTGTCACCCGAGGGGATGGCTTGCATTTTACACTAGTAATCCAAGTCATGATAGACTAAAGGATAGGTGGAATAAACACATGTATCATGATAAAACCCCAAACAAAGAGAAGGAACCATTTTCTTCTGTTTGCATTAGTGGAAACCTTACTTGCATGAAGAAGAAAACTAAATACATTTCTATCACCAATCCTTACACAATATCAGTGCTTTACAAAAGGGCTCCTCCAAGGCATATGTACAAGCATGTCCATGGTTGCTGGTAAGATTAAATGATTTTCACTTGTTTGGTGACTTAGACTTGGTCATTCCCATAGAGGGTTGTAGTGGTTTGACTCTGGCTGGATGACAGGTACCCACTCAAGCCACTCTCCCACTCTCCTCTGCAAATGGACAGAGGAGAGAAAATATAGCAAAGGATTTGTGAGTCGAGATAAGGACCAACAGAGATCACTCACCCATCGCCATCATGCGCAAAACAGTCTCCGAGTGGGGATATTAATTGAATTCATTACTAACAGAATCAGATAGGAGAATGAAAAGTAAGATAAATCTTAAAGTCACCTTCCCTCCATTCCTTCTCCTTCCATGTTCTATATCCTCCCTGCCAGCGGCAAAGGGAGATGGGAATGGCAGTTATGGTCAGTTGTTGTTTCTGTCACTACTCAAAGAGAGGACTCCTTCCCCTCTTTTCTGTGGGATCCCTCCCATGGGAGACAGTCCTTCATGAACTGCTCCAGTGAGAGTCCGTCCCATAGGCAACAGTTCTTCAGACACTGCTTCCACATGAGTCACTTCACATGGTGCAGTCCTTCAGGCACAGGCTGCTCCAGTGGGGTCCCCCACAGGCCACAGGTCCTTCCAGGAAATTCTGCTGCAGTGTGGGCTCCTCTTCCCATGGGCCAGTAGGTCCCTGCTAGGACCCTTCTCCAACATGAGTCTCCCATGAGGTCACAGGCTTCTTCCAGCATCCACCTGTGTTGGCTCCTCCATAGGCTGCAGGTGAATCTCTGCATCCCTGTGTTCCTCCATGGGTTGCAGGGGCACAGCTGCTCTACCATGGGCTTCACCACAGGCTGCAGAGGGACCTCAGTTCCAGGGCCAGGAGCACCTCCTGCCCCTCCTTCTCCAGTGACCTTGGTGTCTCCACTGCTGTTCACATGTTATTACTCTGCTTTTCTCTGGTTGCAATCTTCATCTGCCTTATAATTTTGTTTTTCTTCCTTCTTAAATATGTGATCACAGAGGTTTTACTGTGACTCCTGGTTGGCTCAGCCTTGGCCTGTGGTGAGTCCATCCTGGAGCCATCTGGCATTGGCTCTGCTGGACATGGGGGAATTTTCTGGCAGCTTCTCCCAGAAGCCAGCCCTGTAGCCCTCTGGCTACCAAAAGCTGGCCACAGAGACACAATACAAGGATAAAAAGGAACTTTCCTCAAGGATTGCATTGTGAATTGTCTTCCTCTTATGTCCCTCTTCTTAGGATACACAATTCCAGAACTTTGTCCTCTCATGATGGCAGCCTTTCAGTTACTCTTGTCATGTATGCCTGAGAAAGATGCTTCTGGAATTCACACACTAGCTTGTAGGGTTAAAAATGAGGCCACCACAAAGATGTTACTGCCCCAGTACTTGCTTCAAGCTTTAGATTTCATCATGCTGCGAGGGGGGGAGACATGTAGTGACACTTTTCTGCAGGTACTCAGCTTGGAATGAGTAGTTACAGAGGACAGGAGGGGGCTCTATGACATTCTCCTATTCCAAACCCTTCTCACTATGTCAGGCAGAAGGACTGTTCCCATCTAGGATTGCTAGCTGCAGCCTCCATGTCTGATGAGATAGCCAAGGTCTAAATCAGATCAGCAGTCCTTCCTTCCCTGTCCTTATCACAGTAATAATTATAAATAGCAGAGCTGTGACTACCAGGAATAGAGTCAGTATCACACACTCTGGTTATATCTGTACATTGTCATGTCCTTTAAACTCAGGACCTCAAGAGCTTTAGAGCTGTTGCTATTGTATGGAAAAACACTTTCTTCCAGAGGTTCTCACACAGGATGATTCTGCCCAATTCACATTGCTCTTAAAAAAAAAAAAAAAAGGTCCTTTAAGACATCTATAACTCGTCTTCCTGGACAACATTATGACTACATGAGAGAGGTGTAGCTGCCTCCTCCAGGCTGCCATCCTGAGAGTGTGAATACGGAGCTCTAATCTCTGATTTTTTTTCCCCCATATGCTGTAGAGATATATATTCAAAGGACTGTCTCGAGTTTGAGCAGGACATTGAGAAAACCTTTCCAGTGTAAAGCTCCCCATACAACCAGAATGTTCAGTGCAGAAGAAAAACAAGGTTAGGGAGAGAACGTGCACATGAACTGGTGCATGATGTGCTGTGAAAATGTTCTTTGTTTCATCACGATTAGTACTGTAAACATTGACACTTTTTGGCCAGTATCTCTAGATTCTATGTCAGTGATTACATCAGTACTCTTAAATGCAGCTCACTGTACTTAGGTGGGAAGAATTGCTGTCAGGTTTCAGATTGCCAAACTGAACTTTAAGGTAAAAGTGTGCAGCATACGGGAAGCCTACAACTTTGCCTAGAGCGATACTTTAAAAACTGCTGAAGCTAGATTATGCTGAAAAATGTGTCTACTTAGAGCTAAACCCTTCAGCTTTTACTCATAAAAGGACACACTTCCAATAATGAGATCAGGCCGCTTGCATGCAAGCTCAAAGGACATAATTAAGTGCTAAATTGTACTAGCTATATGCTAATGTAACCCTTGCTGTCATTGCACTGCAGGGTTGGACCTTACATAGCAGCTCCAAATACACCACTAAATTTTACTGTTTTTACAGATACTACTAACAGATTAAATCAAATACTAGGCTAGGATTCTGTAGATTTCATCTCGTTAATGATCTGAGCTGCACACCAGACAGCTTCACTTGCTTATTCAGGCTTATTTTGGGATCTTGCTTATGCAAAGTGCTGAAGGAGTTCAAAACACAAAGGAGAACAATGTGCATGTTTCAGGAACATGCACTGTTCTCACTTTATGTGCTCACGTTAACGCCCATAATGGAGGTGGCTGAAGTTAGCGGCTGTTTTTTTTGGTTGCCTTTGGAGAGAGCAGGGGGAAATAGTCTCCCCAGAGGTTGCCGAGATCCCAATTTGTCTGGACTGGCCTTGGGATGTGCCTGTTTCTCTCTGACGGTAGAAAAAAGCTTTTGCTTTCTTTATTCAGAAGGAAGCAAAGCAGGATGCATTCAAACTTGGAGGTCAGAGGGCAGCTATATGTTTCTACCCTGTTATCATATGGAAAGGTTTATAGATCAGAACTCGCCCAGGTTTTACTGTTTGGCCAGGTTTGTTTGTGAATTGCCTCACAAGGTCAGGTGCTCATGACATTTGTAAAGATGAGGTTGGTGCCCTCCTGTCTATTGCAAAGGCTTGAAACTGTGATTGCAGAAAGATCTCATGGCAAACAGGCATTAACCTCCTGGGTGTTACTAGTTTAATATGTCCCACATCCGGCAAGTGAGAAACAAACACCGGGTATAAAAAACAATAACACTGTCAGAGGAAACAGAATAAACTAATACACAATGGCTCAGGATGAATGGCTTTGTGTCATATCTGAGAAGCCAAAAAGCCTTTGCATGCCGTCTGGGAAGCTATTGGTCTTCTCATCAGCCAGCCTGGGCATCTATTCATATGTATTTAATTTTCTTACATTAACTGGAGGAATCTCAGCTGGAAAAATCAGACAGACATCTTCCCCTATATCTGAAGAAGCAGCACGAAGTTTTGTGGTTATCCAAGAGAACTTGCCCCTAATTTTTAACGTTTAAGTATCTGCTGATTTCGGTGCTCTGTGGTTAGCTGGTTGCCTGTGTCTGCATGTGGAAATCTTTGTTCTTGTGCTGTGTTGTTTCTCTGGAATGCTCTGAGCAGTTGTTTTTGTTTGTTCATACCCGGGTGGAGCTAGCTGTCTAATTGGGTAAATATTTGCAATGTTATACTTGCATGCACAGAAGACAAAGAGGGCTGCACTCCTGTTGTCTTAAATGGCCTTTTACACCAGCCCAGCAATGTAAAGGCCTACATAGAATTGGTAACTACAAGGCCATTTCTTATGGTCAGACCAGTAAAAGTGGATTTAGTTTAACTGTCATGGCCATGTTTATTTTTAATTACAGATGGACTATATTTTCCAGTTGGGAGTTCTTATGAAAGGGAGGGGGCTGCCTTATTCACTGACTTTATGTTCAAAAGTGCTGGACTTCCACTGGGACTTAGGTCTGTTAATAAAAAGTCATTTATTTACCAGCCTGACTTTGGACATCAAGGGTGAGTTTTCTGCAGATGTAGAAATTTCCTAAGTGAACATTGGTAGGTCCAAATGCCTAAAGCTGTTTTGAAAATTACAAGCTTGTGGGGCTCAAGGAAGGTGTGTTTGTACATATTTGTCTATAACCACCTTGTGGGGTGACTATTGCATATGTTGTCAATAGTTAAGCTAAAAAGTATACTATAAGTATCTAGGCACAAATGAACAGATTCTAATGAAGACTTATCACTGAAGAGGCTATTAATAGGTAATTGAGCCTTTCTTTGAACAAAGGTTACTAAAAATGATTGTGACATAAGGAAAAGGGAAATGGAACTCCACAGGTGAGATGTCATATAGATCTGACCCTAGTTCAGCTCTGCATAGGTGTAGCAGTAGTTTTGGAAGACTTGAATAGTCTCGTAAAGCCATTCCTTCACAGATGCCTTAATGGAACAAGTGTCTCTCTGTAGGTCTAAGAAAAAAACTTCAACATATGAGTTTTATTTAATTAGCAATTATTTTTTCTTGTTTGAAATTCTCACTGTATTTCTTCAAGGCTCAGTATGTATTCTTGACTTCCAAAAATAAGTAAGAATACTTCCATATACTTCCACAAGGCCAAACTCATGCTCTTACGCCATCTAGTATCTTACTCACTCATTAGTTCCACTGGGTTCACTGATACTAATTGTGGTGCAAAAGCCTTTTATTCCCACTCCNGGACTTAGGTCTGTTAATAAAAAGTCATTTATTTACCAGCCTGATTTTGGACATCAAGGGTGAGTTTTCTGCAGATGTAGAAATTTCCTAAGTGAACATTGGTAGGTCCAAATGCCTAAAGCTGTTTTGAAAATTACAAGCTTGTGGGTCTCAAGGAAGGTGTGTTTGTACATATTTGTCTATAACCACCTTGTGGGGTGACTATTGCATATGTTGTCAATAGTTAAGCTAAAAAGTATACTATAAGTATCTAGGCACAAATGAACAGATTCTAATGAAGACTTATCACTGAAGAGGCTATTAATAGGTAATTGAGCCTTTCTTTGAACAAAGGTTACTAAAAATGATTGTGACATAAGGAAAAGGGAAATGGAACTCCACAGGTGAGATGTCATATAGATCTGACCCTAGTTCAGCTCTGCATAGGTGTAGCAGTAGTTTTGGAAGACTTGAATAGTCTCGTAAAGCCATTCCTTCACAGATGCCTTAATGGAACAAGTGTCTCTCTGTAGGTCTAAGAAAAAAACTTCAACATATGAGTTTTATTTAATTAGCAATTATTTTTTCTTGTTTGAAATTCTCACTGTATTTCTTCAAGGCTCAGTATGTATTCTTGACTTCCAAAAATAAGTAAGAATACTTCCATATACTTCCACAAGGCCAAACTCATGCTCTTACGCCATCTAGTATCTTACTCACTCATTAGTTCCACTGGGTTCACTGATACTAATTGTGGTGCAAAAGCCTTTTATTCCCACTCCTCCATGTCCTTTACTGCAAGTCTCAGATTCTTGTCTGCCTTTATTGAAGCTCAGATTGTCCCTGAGCATGCACTTATTGCCCAGGTTATTCAGCCATATCTCTACTCCAGCTTAGTTATTCCTGTTGCCAGTCCCTACAGTGTGCTCACATATCTCCCTGTGTAATCATTCTGTGAAGGAGACTGGGGCTGTGAGCCATGTAACACAGATTGCTTTGCTGCATCCATCCTCTTTTCCAATCCACTTCTCCCCTATCCCTGTGAACGGTGTGGTGAGGAATGGAGCCTGCTGAGGTCTGTTGTGCCACTGCCTGTTTTGCCTTCCCTGCTTGGAAAGTGTGTCTCACTGCACTTCACCACCCAGCCACTTCACAAGGCATGCGCTCAAAAGTTTCCTATGAGCTCACTCGTTCTGTCAACTGATGGCAAACTCACTATGTTTTCTTGTTGCTGGAGTCTTTTTGCAAGCTCCGTTGTAGGTTCTTGTAAGCTCATGTTGAGTATTTCCCGAGTATTTCCCTCAGTCAGACATAACTGGCATTCATAAAAAAGCACGAATGATTCTCTGTTTTTCCTTGCTGTCTTCGTTCTTAAAACATGTTGAACTTTATTTCATAGTGACTTTTTCCAGTTGTAAAATCAAGTTAAAATTGTTCAGTGGTTTTAAAGGTATAGGATAAGTAGGAAACTGAATACTAGACAAGGCAGCAAGGTTAAATAAATCTCCTTTAGTCAAGAAAACAGACTGAAAATTGTACCACTTCCCTTTCCTAACTTGATACTTAGTTATTTAGTTAACAAACTAAATATATACAGAAAATCTTCCTTGTGATTTTGTGGTTTCCAATCCTGTTTCTCTACAGTGTTATTCCTGTTTCTTGTGTGTAAACAATCTGTAACAACGTACCATGACACCTAGTGCTCATCTTCTGGCAGCTGCCCATGGAAATTACTCCCTTCTTCAAGTCTTGCCTTTTCTCTGGGTGCTGTATTTAGTGACACTGGTGATCTGTGTGTGAACAGCCTAGGACATTTCTCACTCTCCATCAGACCTTTATCACACCAACACCATGTTTGCTGAATACTTCCATCCTATTTTGTCTGAAGATTTGGACAGAGCTTTCTATCATGGATTGTATATGTATTTCTTTGACTTTACTGTGAATGCTTATCTGAGTTGGACAAGAACTTGTCCTGTTGTTTGGTCTTGGGATATTACTGAAGACTCATTTAAGTAGTAGAGAGGATTTCATGGTGTTTGGGAAGGAATGTGTCCTTTCGTGCTTCTACTCACCTGCTTTCATCTGCCAAAGCATTCATTCACCAGAGAAATTCTGTCATGAATATCTGGTATTTTGATTGGCAGCCAGAAATGCCTAACTGCCCAATGACTTTCCCCATAAGAGAAATGTAAATTTGCACTTGAAATTTTCAATCACATGTTTAAAGGCCACAACCTGGTTTGCTGACAGAGGTCATTAACATTTAGTTTTGTATTAGGAAATACCCTCTACCAATAAAATTTCATTGGGAAAGGCAAAGACCTGGGTTTGTTCCAAAAGTTTCATTAATGAAAAATTCTTCTCAATGAAAAAGGAAATTTACAAGGTTTTTTAAGACTTACTATATCTGGTATGGATATTTTTGTCTAGGTTAGCTGTACATTTTACAGATAACTCAGCTCATTTTTATTTCAACCTATGTTTGAGATAACAATATAATAAATAATGTAAGAATTATTGGCATGTCTTTAATGTTCTTGTCTGCATAACATATCTGGATTCTCTGTAGAAATAAAGCCTGCTGCTATTTCATGTTGAAGGTGAAGTATGTCCATCAATATCTTACCCAGGGGAATAGAGAGAACAAGGCCTGGGAGAAGGCAGTTTGGCAAACACACTTCTTGTGAGGAACAAACTTGCATAGCATCTTGTCTAGCTTTCCCCAAGCAGTGGAGCGTGTCATTGCTTTTGCAATAAACCATTCTTGAGGAACAGATATAGACCAGCTGAAAAATAATTAAAAACTTAATTTTCTGTAACACTGTCCATCAAACAACTTTTTTCAGTCTTCCTGAAGGGCTGTTCTGCAGTTGTGCAAGGAGATCAGGGAGTTTTTATGGCCAGTGAAACCATAGTTGGCCTTTTGCCCTAGAGAAATGGCTTGATGAGATCTTCTGCTTAAACCAAGCATTAGTAAAATAATTTGGACCTAGGCTTGAGGTGATGATATTTAGCAAAGCTGCTGCAAAGGTTTTTTTCTTACTGCCCAGAGTGATACTGAATTGAATGAATGCTCTACAGGTCTGTTGTGCACCAACTCACAGCTGCACAGCTGATCAGTCCTACCTTTTTGAGAAAACCTGGATTTTTATTGAGGTATAAAATTTGTAGTTCAGGTCTTTTACAAAGCTTTGTTCCCAATAGCTAAAATTGTATTTGATTCATTTCTTGCAGTTACTTTACAGTTTATTGTGTAGTACATCAAGAAAGGCAAACAAAGCTTTATCCTCTTCTGGACAGCTATTAGGAACAGATCCTCTGACTCAACTGCCCAAGAGGACAAACCTCAAAGTTTGGTTCTTTTTTCCAAAGTAACACACACAAATTTTCTTGTCATCCTAAGTCCACAATTCCATGGAGGAAGTTTCAACACATAACTAGAGAACAAGAGCAAATACAGCAAACCTTAATATCTGTGACTGAACTAGCTACTGTATTGGTGTTGCTACAGTCCTGGTCTGCTGGTAACCACCAGTTTTTCTTTTCTTTTCTTTTTGTTTTCCCCCAATCTGGCTGAGCCATAGTAGTTCCAAACTTATTTTCTATTTCCTTTCCTCATTTAGTCCAACTGATAATGCCACCAGACATTATTTTTTTGTCCTGAGAAGACTGAAAGGGGAAGGATTCAAAGCTGGTTTAAATTCATTTTTCTCTGCTCACTCATTAATCTGTGTCAAGTTACGCTGGATA
>VYZS01075181.1:1817-24257 GCA_013400695.1 Neodrepanis coruscans | reverse complement strand
GGATCTGACAATCTTTCCTACCATATAAATGATTACTAAAGACAGCTAAAGCAAAAAATATATAGGTAAACATCCTTCATGCTCATTAACTTTACCTTAGACTAGATACTACTCTAAAGATTAGATATCCTGAATATCTTGTAACAGGTCTAGAGGCTGTAAACTAAGAATAATTTCTGAAAAAACAAAGGTAATGGTTAAGTTACCTAGAAAAAGCATGTAAGAAGTTGCCTTGAAACAAGGAAATCATTGAACAGCAGGAGTCCTGAATCTGAATTAAATCCTCCGATTCCCTTCTTTACACCAAATCTTAGCTTATGTCTCCACTGTGAGCACCTGTGATCATGGAACAACTTGGTGTTTCACAGGAATTGGTTTCCGCACTACAACTTCAGGAATCCATGTCAGCTTTTTTAAAATTAGTCTTTTGGAGTGATTAAAACTTTTTTTCTCAAAATTCCAAATACTTTTAAAGTAGCAGCTGTATTTTTTTTTAATTTTACTCATTTAATATTCTGTGTAAGCTGTCACATTTTATTTGGGTTTAACAAATACTTATTTTTTTTCTTATTCCAAAAAACAAACTATTAGATTCTGAAAAAGTGGTAACATCCTCTGGAAAGAGTGCTCTGGCTTTGTTGTGCTTGGAAAGAATTGACTTGACGTCTGCCAGGTAATTGCTTTCTTCAGTTGGTATTAATATTCTTATATTAATAACTAGTTGTATAATCAAATGACCTCAATATATTTTTCATAAATCATGGAATTATTCGCCTACAAGAGTATTAAGAAATTGTTACATGAAGGTTATTTAAAGATACACAGCAGTAACAACATGTTTTAAAAGGTACTTGTCATTTTATCCATAAAGAAGAGTCAAAATTTATTATCCTGAGAGGAAATATGAGTTGCATAAAAGCTCATGAATGTTTTTACTATATTCTTTCATTAAAAATACTTTTCTATGAATCAGAGGTCTTCACTTGTGAGAGGAGTTCTTTTTGTAACAACATTTACAACTCTAATTAGGATCTTAATACCATTATGTTCACACGCTCATTGTTAGAATACCCTTACATTGTTGTACACTAAGGATATTTCAAAATCAATATGAATTATTCAGCCAAAAATAATTCCAGTATTCCAATTCAATTCTCTCAAATGGTCCAGTTTCTCAGAAAACACCCTTTATTAGATAACTTCTGAGTTTTTGTGTATTTATGACTTGCAATTACAGAAAACTCACAATAAGCAATATTTATTCTTCAACATAAAATAAACTGAGAATTAATAGCGTATGCAAATTATGAAAATCTACAATTTGGGCTATGTACAAATTCTGCTGTTTTATGATCTTGAATTATACATTCCCTGACATTGTTTGGGCTGTATACTGGGACTCCAGGAACCTACTGTCATGTTCTAAACCAGTAAAGTGAAAATGTGAACAGCTGAAATACAAAAATCTACACTAGTAGATATGAGAATAATTTCCAGATAGTGGGAAGTACAAATCTTTTGTACAGGTAGTACAAGTCAATGTCTTTTGAACATTAAAAAGACTCAGAAAAGATTGCAACTAACTAATTACACAGTAAATATTAACAATTATATTAAAAATCTATTTTCATACTTCAAAATAGCTCTGCACTGTTGTTAAGGTCCAGTTATTAAAATTATTAGCAAGATGTCTCTGCCTGAATTAAGTGCAAACAAGATCTTAAACTGAAGTCAATAGTACGGATTTTTATTTAACAGTAAATGTGAGGTAGAGAGAGACAGAAAGAAATAGGAAAAAGAGAGAGGGGGGGTAGAAGGAGAGTGATAGAGAGACAGATTAATTAGAAAAAATATCAGCACTCTATGTATTCCCATGCCATCTCACTGAACCTCTTCTTGTGGTCTCCTGGGTGGTGAGGGTTCCGGTCTTGTCAAAGTGATGGTTGCAGTCTGGATCCCCTGAGCGAAGCCAAGGGTGATGAGGTAAGGCCTACAAAATGCTGAGTTTACAGGTGTTTTATTATGCTTAGGCTAAAGATGCCCCTGTTACCTCCCCTGGAGTGGAGGGTTTTACACTGAATGATGTAACACTGGATCACGGAGTGTTTCACAAGTCTTTGGCACCTTCTAAGATATTACATCTTCCTATTATGTCGGTGCCTTGAGTCCATTATGACCCATCAGCAGAGATGAATACCTTGACCCCTTGTGTGAATGTCTGATGATTCCCTAAAGGAGAGTTATCAGAGCTGATTCACTTGTTTAAGGACAAAGAAACACTATGCATCTGGCAGGATTTGCCTCTCTCCTTATGCTGTTCAACACTCAGCTTGCATCTTGATTGTTTGAGCCATTAGCATTCCAGTCTCTCACACCTCTGGATACAATCTTCTCCTGTGATAATCGGACTATAGTACCACCTTTATCTTATCACAGGTTACCATCTAATTGAAATTAGTAGGCATATTTGAGAAGGGGTGGGTTTACATGAGCAGTTACTTCTTTGAACAGTGCACAATAGTTTTCAGTGATTTTAGAAATATTTAAGCAATCAACCATTTCAGTCTCTCAGAACTGTGAAATTCTGAATATCTTCAAAAAATTAGAAAAAGGTACTAAAATTCCAGTACCTTTCTGTGTCACCTTTTTTGGTACTTCACCACTCTCTTCATGAAAAATATTTTATGTATGTAAAATTACAATTTTTTCTTGTTGCCTCTTTTATGACTGTAATTATTCATTTCATTGTATTCCTATAAAAAGCTGGTACCAGCTCTTCCTTAGCTCCTAAACAGTGGAGGACAAAAATTAGCAGATGTGATCCACTGTTTTTCCAGGCTAAACAAACTCCTGCCAAGAACAAGGTAGCCCAAAACTGCATGGGATATGCTGGATGCAACTTAAAAATACCCAAGCAAAAGAGAATATTCATGGCACTGGACCTCTAGCTACTGTCTTTCTAATATAACGCAACTGCTATGAACATTCTTCCACCCAAAAGGAGCATTGCTGGCTTATTTTTGAGTCATTATCCTACATTTTCATCTTCATCCATAAAAATTCTCACCTGAAGTAGTCTGTAGGATAAAGGGAGCAGAAGAGAACACTTACATAGGTGGAGTTACTAAGATCAAAGATTAGTGCCTGCTTGAATGCCATTTTGAATGGGATTAGATTTAAACATTGGTATACGTCTTCCTGAGCAAGTATCCCCATGCATTAATAGTCCAGGCAGGTTCAACTAAATAATAACTTAGCTGACCCTTAGTTCAAAAGAATTGAGCATATTTCCAGTTGTTACACTGGAAAAAAGTTTTGAGAACACGTTTCTATTCTATGACTGTCTGACTACCTATGTGATTAGAGCCGAGTGGCACTGCCACTAAATGGAGTTGTAGCCCACATTTGCTGCTCAGCAAAGTCCCCTTAAAGTCAATGTGTAGAAGGAAGCCCAGCATGATCATTTCACTACATGACTTTTAATATATTTCAAAGCGATTTCTGTAGAATTATATAGGATATATCTCTCTGTTTTAGATTTTTTAGTACTTTTTATTTTTTTTATACTTGTATGGAATCAGCAAAAAATCACTCAACATTATGTAAGTAATTTATGACTTTTGTGGGGCATACAGTGTTTCAATTTTATTTTATTTTATTTTAGTTGTTGTCTAATATAATCAATTACTACAACGTTTGTGGAGTCAGTGGACAATGTTGGTTTTAGTTCTTGGGTTTTAAATTTTAATATGCAATACTGACCTCTTTGCTAAGTCATTTTTTCATAAAGCACATTTTGTGGGATAAATTTACAGACTTCATTTCACCTCAGATACAAATAATGAGATTTTTTCTGTTGTAATTTTTGTAACAGTGCAGCACACTCGCCTCCTGCCAGGCAGCTTATACAAATTACTACAAACATAACAGTAAATGTTATTTTAACACTTGTTTTGGACTCCAACATAGAAATGTATTACATATTTTATTAGCTCATTTACCACCTACTAAGTTATATTATTAGCTAATTCATTGAACATGATATGTGTTAGGTGGATTTGGCTACCACTTTAAAGTGATTTTTGTCTGAGTCTGGTCTGTGCTTTTGTGAATCCACAGAAGTCAGTGGAACCACAGAACTCCGTCTGTGGGTTTATAAATGAAAAATAAACCTGAGAGATGTAGGAAGCAAAAAATTAAAATGTAGGATCTGCCTCTGTCTCTCACACAATACCTTATTATAATAAGTAATTGATTTCTCATTGCCATTGTTCAATAGCTCTGATTCACAACCCATTAAGGTTAATGAAAGAAAAAGACTCATGAGTGAAACCTGATCTTCATTTAAGTACTTGTTGAGACTTACACTGACTCTGTGGGATTCGGAATTTGGTAAATGTCAAAGTAGCAGAATCTAATTCAGACAAATTTCTTTTGTCTTGAATTTTGGTAGGACACATGATCCAAAATTCCCAACTTCTGTTGAAAATCCTTATCATAAAGGAGATACCAACTAACTTTTAATAGCCCAGTACTACTGAGCATTAACTGTAAAGCCTTGTGTTTATACAAGCCTACTACAATTCAGGTTATCAGCAATAAATGAATCATGCATGTTACTGTTTAATACATAGAAATTTTAGTGATTTAATTATCATCTGTGATAGCTGGTTCTGCCTTAATAAAATCTGAGCTCACAGGATTGAAGAGCTTCATATATTTTTATGTCATGTGAAAAGAATTCAGGGTGGGGTTTTTGCTGTATCTTAGATAAAGAATGGTTTTATAATTCCACATAGCTTTTCTTATAATATGTGACAAATAGATTTTTAATAGCAGCTTTGGACATCTTGAAGGGTAGCATTATGATCCACAAACACATCAGACATTTCCATGGTTCTAACTAGACTTATGAAATACCCTGAGGATCTTAATACTATTAAGAATGCACGGTAAACAGACACGGTGACTGAACTGGCAATAGAAAATGAGAAGCATTAGGCAGGGTAGAAAAGAATAAAAAGTGTATCAGAGAAAAAGGGTGCAAGAGCCACCATCAAGCAGAAGGATTCTACAGTTTTATAGTAAGAGGTTGTATTGGGTTTCTATGGCCAGGTTTGGGTAGGAGGGGGTGGGCTACAAGGGAAACTTCTTTGAGAAGTTGCTGGAAGCTTCTCCTATGTCCAGCAGAGACAATGCCAGCCAGCTCCAGGCTGGACCTGCCATTGACCAAGGCTGGGCCAATCAGGAGTGACAGTAACACCTCTGTGATAGAAGAAACTAAAAAAAGTTAAGGAGCAGATGAAGATGGCCACCAGACAAGATAGAGTGAGAACATGTGAACAGCAATACAGACACCAAGATCAGTGGAGAAGGAGCAGAAGATTCTCCAGGCACTGGACCTGAGAATCCCCTGCAGCCTGTGGTGAAGATCATGGTAGAGCAGCTGTGCCCCTGCAGTCCATGGAGGACTATAGGGGTGCAGAGATTCACCTGCAGCCCATGGAGGAGCCCACACTGGAGCAGGTGGATACCTGAAAGAAGCTGTGACTCCATGGGAGGCCCATGTTGGAGCAGGGTCCTGGCAGGGACCTGCTGACCCGTGGGGAGAAGACCCCACACTGGAATAGGTTTTCTTGGTAGGACCTGTGGCCTGTGGGGAACCTATGTTGGAGTAGAATGTGTCTGAAGGACTGCACCTTGTGAAAAAGTGACCCATGTGGCAGCAGCATCTGAAGAACTGTTGCCCATGGGATGGACTCACACTGGAGAAGTGTGTTAAGGACTGTCTCCCATGGGAGGGACCCAACGGGAAACAGGGGAATGACTCTTCTCTCTGAGCAGCAGCAGAAACAACAATTGATCGGAATCCCCATTCCCTGTCTCCCTGCATTGCTAGGGAGGACAAGGTAGAACTTGGAAGAAGAGGGGTGGGTGGAATGTGTCCTTAAGATTTATTTTATTTCTCATTCTCAAGCTCTGATTGTATTAATAATAAATTTCATTTTTATCCCCATTTGGAGTATGTTCTGCCCATGATAGTGATTGGTAAGGGATCTCTCACCATCTTTATGTCAACCCAGGAACCCTTTGTAATATTTTCTTTCCTCTATCCGTTTGCAGAGGGGAATGACAGAGCAGCTTTAGTGGGTGCCTATCATCCATCCAGGGTCAAAACACTACAGAGATGAAGACAATCTCATAAAGGGCGATGCCATAAAGAGACATCAGCTTAATGAATGGCACAAGGTAAAAAATATCAGAAAAAGACAAACATAAGTAAAATTCCAAATAAAATGAAAACAGGATGCTGAGGAGCCAAACTGTGACAGTCCCATAATATCTAGAAGGAGGAGAATTTTTTGATAAAATGATTTTTTGATAAAAAGAGAAGCTTAAGATACGGTAAGTAAAATACACTGACAACATAATGTAAAAAAAGAGGGATCATGCCTCTGAATGCATGAAATGTCTCTGAAAGTAGGCAAAACTAAGGAATGAAGAAAGAAAAGAATGGGAATCACATTTAGATGAGGATCATAAGGGAACAAATTTGAAACAGGAAAAAAAAAGGTAGGAAATACAAGAATGGACTGAGAGGAGCAAAAGGATGAACCCACCAACATTCCCCCCTCCTGATCCTGTGGTAATGAGAAATAAAAGCCAAAAGTGAGAAAAGTATGTCTATGATTCTATCTCTTCCTAACATGTCTGAGCATGTCCCACCTGGAGAACAGAAATTAAGCTTAAGAACATCAGATAAACTCCTGTGTGACTCAGTAGCATCATTTTCACTTTCAAACACAGAGGACTAATTCTTTAATATTTTCACCTGTCCTATGAGCTTAGGAAAGAGTTAAGGGAAGCAGAGGTCCTGTGGAGATTATTTTTCTCTAATAACAATGCTAATCAATATTTAAGGAAAATGAGGAGAACAGAGGAACAATGTTCAAGGCGATAACTTTGCCCTAGAGCTCACTCACCTATCCTTGAAGAGTGTACCAGTTGCAGTCCGTGGAATAAAATCTGCCTCCAAAGCTGTGCTGAATTATGGTTAACAGCCTCCATCTTCTCAGGTTAATGCTGCTGTCTTGGCTATCCTGCACATCGGGATTTAAAAACTCAGTGTGACAGAGGGAGTTTTATCTGCAAGCCAGACTCTTGTATTACCAATACTGCCTCAAGGAGCTGAAGGTTTACCAGGTAAGTTGCTCAAAAATTCTCATTAGTGAGTTTTTGCAGTCTCCAGTATAGGCTGTGGCTATGAAGAAACACAAATTCTTCATGGGGAATATTCAACAAACCCACCTGAAATTATGAAAAAGGTCTGGGTTCATTTCCTTAATTAGCAGTTTATATTGAGTATCAGTAGTAGTAATAGTATAATCAATATATTAGAGTAACCGGATGGATACTCAGTTGGTTAACACCATTCCACACTTACTACTGATTTTTTTTTCTGACAGGACTTGGTCAGGGGTAGGGACTGAGAGAGCCAAGGAGTCTACTTCCAAGATTGCTTTGTGCAAAAGAGTGAATTCCTCCATTTTACTAATATTTTCTCATTTGTTTTGTGGGACACAACAGAGTGTATTAGTGTGAACAGTTATCCTATTAGTGCCAAGAAAGCTTTACTTTTCTGTTTGGCCTCCCTTGGCACACAATCAAGGCCAATTGCCTTTTTGCCTTATAGTTTTTTCTACAGACATCAAAGTGAAGCCTTACTGACACACACATGATGGCAGTGTGATGACCGAAATAGCTTTATTCTATTGGTATAGGTATGATTAAGCTTTTCTCCTGTCATTTCCCTTAATGCATGCCAATTTGGCCTTGCCAGTCATTTTATAGGGTCTGACAAATAACATCTCCAGGAGCAATGGAAAAACACTATGGGTAGAGCTGGATTGGAAATACTTTTCCTGTACTGAGAGCTTTTCTTGTTCAATTAAAAAAAAGTAAGCATTCTCCATTACTGAATTTTACTGAATTGTACTGAATTGTAAAATCAATTTGAAATTTTAGAATTGGTCAGCATGTCCAGAGTAGAGTAACAATGAAAAATAAATAATACAAAAGTCAGTATCAGAGCTAGTCTTAAAAAGGAACATATATTTCCTTTAATGCCTCCAGGTGAAAAAAGAAAACCATAGGGTTTTTTTGCTGAGAAGTTCACCAGAAGTGTTCACCTTGCTTCTGCAGCAGCCAGTCCCTGACCATTTTCTCTGCAGTTCAGCACAATATGTCTGTGAAGTCTTGAAGTATTTTAGCCATATTGTTAATTGATCTTCAGTGCATTCTGCTGGATGTCACTTTGATAAAGATGTAACTTGATTGCTGTATCATCAGGCAAATCTGTCTTCAAGTCTGTCCCTTCATTCGTCTTCATCAAAGCTTTAGATACAGTAGTGTTATGGGTTAGAAGATAAAACTGTTTTTCCCCCTCCCCCCTCCCCCCACCAGCCCAGGGAAAGGGTGTGTGTGTGTGTGTGTGTGTGTGTGTGTGCGCCCGGCTAGCCCAGCGTGGCTGCGTTCCCNCAAGAGCGGATGCCATTTGCCTCTTTCTGCCCTGGACGTGGCTGCGGCAACATCGTTTCTCATCTCTGCACCAAGACTAACCTTCGCGTGTGGACGGATCAGTGATTCAGTGGCGGCAGCCCGGTGTGGTATTCCCTGGGGGTGGACTCTTTCGGGGTCGTGTTTTCTTGTGGTATTTCCTGGGGGTGGGCTGTTTTTGGAGTCACATTTCTACGCATTTTCCCATGCTGAGTTCTCCCCACCTCGTGGGCAGGCGGATTAGCGATTTCAGCGGCCATAGCCCAGTTTAAAGACCACATATTTCCATCAGCACTGAAATTCCTTCCCAGGATTGGGGAAGGGAGGGGGAGGGAGGCTCGCAGTTTCTAACTGTCTGAGTGTTCTTCTTCAGAAAAGCCGAGCGGAGGCTAGGCGCTACTGTAGGGTCCTCAGGTCGGCCGCGGAACCCCCGGGAGAGCTGAGGTCGCGGTCCTTCTCTAATTATCCCAGCGTCTCTTCCGGGGCCCCCAACAGAAAACCAGCACTATCCCAGAGTTTTCCCATCCCAACACGGGGTCTGGGAGAGCTTAATTTGTCTGTTTTTGCACTTTATTGTCGGTTTTCTGTGTGTGTGAAATAAACTGTGTTACTTGTGTGTTTTCTTTTTGGGTGTGTGTGGCTTCTCTGGGACCTGGCTCTGGGTTCCTGGCAGTACCACGCTTCTTAATGGTAAAACCACAACAAGTAGGGAAAGCGAAAGTAAAAAAATAATCACCAAATAGACAGTTAAGAATCAGAGTACTTTCTGGGTCAGTTTTGCTGATGTTCAATATTTCATAGCCAATCTGCAAACACTGGTCTTTTTGCTGTTCATTTTCAAGAGGGTTAACTGGAAGACTCTACAATTTACTTGCTCATTCATCCAAATATTTTCCTTCTGTGAAGGAAATCCTCAAGAGTCCAGGACATCAAGCATCAGAAAATCCTGTCTTAGACCTCTTCCAGATGGAAAATGCCCTTAATGCTCTTTTTTGAAAATTAATTTTTAATTTCATTTCAATAGGATTACAAAGGTGATGAAAAATCTTAGGACTTTCTCATATTGCTGCAAATATTCTCTTTCCTTTCTTCTGTATTTAAAAAAAAAATAATTTTAAAAGGTTAAGTATCCTGACTGAAGCTGATCTCTGTTTCCCAATGCATTCTTGGGACAAACTGAAGAGTTTCAGAGGCATTCAATTGTCTGGACCTGTTGCACTGCACAAGGCAATTAAAGATACATTTTGGGGTTAAGGATTTCCTTGTTTAAAAGAGAAAGAAAAACAACTCATGGATCAGAAAGTGGCCCCTTCAGAAATTAAAACATGCTGGATGGTAGATATCTTTTCTGGATTTTTTTACATTTTCTAGAGTGAATCTTGAACAACTCTGAATCTAGCCTTCCCAAGTCACCCCTGGGATTTTAAATGAAATACATAGGGCAATGAATAGGTAGCAGAGATGAAGGATTGCTCATAACTGGGTCCATTGTGGAGGACTATCAAGAAGATAAAGCAGTTGAAGAAAAATGAATATTTCCTTGCAATCTCTGAAATGTTTACTTATAAAAGCATATATTTATTTAGTTCTCTAATCTGTGTGACATTCTTGGGAGTAAATAAGGCTGAAAATGCTGGCATCATATCTTCCCTTTTGTGTTTATGGATATCATGTCAGACATGTCATGTTTACTATGCCTGTAAAGCAAATAAAACGCTGAAAAGCACAGGAAGGATACCTCCTGGTTTTAACTTATTAAGGAAGATAATATAACAACCTTAATTTGAAAAGGAGCCTGAAGTTTTGAATTTTTTGCTCAGTGTCATACATATGGCTCTTGCTAAGAAGTTTTAATATCTGAATTTTTCATTAGCTTTAATTAAGATGAAGTAAAACATAATGCAATTTCTTGGCTGTTTCTTGTAAACTGACAAGCAAGTCCAGCATCCCAGATCAAGTAGTGATGTGCCTTCCAAATCTGAATGCCAGACGCTATACTTGACTTGTTTCTTATTCTTAAGCATTCTTTGCCATTTGAGCCTTCTAATAGGAAAACCTATCTGTCAGTTATCTAACTGTGCTCTTTCCTCCTCCCAGAGTGAAGTATTTTTGCAATTCTCTCACACCTTTAACAAGACTGAACTAGATGAAAACATATTTAACCAGACCTAAGTGTGAGTCTTCTTTCCGAAAGCTTGTGGCCAATGTAAAACAAAGTATTATTTATGCATCAATGAAAACAGAATATTTAGAAGAGAAGAAAAAGGATTGCAAAACAAGCAATGTACACATAAGTCTTGCCATTCTCAGTGATTACCTAAGCAAGAATAGTTAGGGTTCCTCCTGTCAATGTTACAAGGCATTTCTACAGAGCAGATGATTTAAATACAATGCTACTGCTGGAAAGTAAGATAAGAAAGCCTTTGTGCCAGTTTGACAATGAGCCACCTGGGGTCCAAAGGATTACAACTGTACACAAACAGAAAAACAGACATGCTTGTAGACTCCTTCCGGCAGAGATCACAAAAATGGGGCTACTGCACATATCCATGATTAAACCACACTCTGTCTCAAAGCCATCAACATGTGAGGTAACACACAGCTCTGTGCATTACACCTTGTAAATATCTGCACCAATGGACTACCTTTTTGGAGAAAGCCCTCCCTTCCTCTTACCAAATCTCAAGAATCCAATGAAGTTTTTCCACAAATGAAATACACTCTTGAATTTAAAAGCCATTCTACACGTAGTCATTATGTAGCACCCACTACAAGTTGATTCTAGTTCTCATCACATACTGCTTTAGTTTTCTCATATGGGCAATAGATAATCTCAAATGACTTACAATCTTCTTCATGCCTTCAAAACAGAGCTATCTGTCCATAAACAGACATGGATCATGGAAGAGCCTTATCTGAGCATTTCTGTCAAAGCTCCACATAGCAGTCTTTCTCCTTCAAAACACCATTATTAATGAAGAAAACTGTAAGTCCTGTTTCTGCCTTCAAATAAATACCAATAGTCAAGTCTACAAATTAAAAGTCTCTTCCACTGAAGTAGCTTCACCACTAGCACAGTTTAAACTAGGCTATGGCTGGTAGAGAAGGAAATATGCATATCTATTTATTCTGTCATCTATACAATCTTACTGTGCCTGCTAACTAATTCACTGAAAATACTAAAGGGATTATAACAGAATAGTTACATTAAGTTTTCAGGCAAACAAGGGCTTTTGAGAGGATGAGAGGAAAAAGAATCTGTTTGGGTTTGATCAAATGTTCAATGCTTTGGTTCTGTAATGGATATGCAATAAAGTAGATATTGTGTGTAGCATACATTCAAGTTAGATTAATGGTCACATTAACATTTTGAAAAATGATGGAACAGATATGTCCCTTTGCAATTGGTATGACAAAGCAATAAAACCATAGTAAAATAGACCATGTCGTCTGACCATCAAATAAACAAATAAAATAATCAAAGATTTACAGCATGAACAACTGCATATAATATTTGTCATTTCATCCAAGAAGAATGGAGAAGCACAATTAGACATGATAATAAGATGTTATAAAAAGTGCTTGAAAATTGTTCCAAAACTAATTTCAGCATGAGAAACATTGGTATTTTAATAAAATACAAAGACACATCCAGATCAATGTCCTGGAAGGTATTAAATTAAGAAACATTTTTTGCAATGTTACTAATACCCTTTTATGCTTGGTACTATTTACATAAAATCACAGTAAGCTGTAATATGAAACAAACTGATCAGAAAAAGGAAAAAAATATGGTCATGATTATTTTTCTTACCACAATTGCCATAGAACCTAATGTTTAGCTGTAGTGTTGTTTTATTATTATTATTATTATTATTTTTAAAATCGGACTCTTTGTTTTTCTGGTAACTATTATGATTTCTGAGCCTAAAAATATCAATTTTCTTTCTGATGTAAGGACCTTTGAAAAAAAGAAAATTCATCAAATACCATTTGTAAGTCAATCTCTTTGAAAAAATCACGCAAGCACAATATCTAAAACTCATAAAAATCACCTCTTCAATATCACTGTCAAAAAACAAATGCTGAGGAATGTCACTTAAGCTGTGTGTGCATTGCTACCTATCATGAATAATACCTCTGTCAGACAGACTCTAAAACAGTGAGGTCAGGAGAGCAGCTTCATCTGCTTCTTCGCTCAAGCTCCTTACTCATACTCATTTCCATCAGACTGGACACTTTCGAGCAAGGAAACTCAAACTTTTAAATAAATCTCCTCTTGTTAACCAAATTCTTGAGGTCTGTATAGCATAGACCAGCTTTGAAAACAAAGGTCTGAAAAGACTCAAGAATGCAAGTTATGTGCTGTGCACAGGAGATGTTTCACTTAACTTTTGGCAATTGAAAGTCAAATGTCTGTTTCAGGGTGGTCATCCTGGCTCTTCTATAGAAAATGAAAGACACAATCACCTAGAAAACATGATTCACCACTTTCTAACTGTTGAATCAGCCTTTTTGCATCGAATCCTATCCTGACTATCAATAAACAGGAATGCATGTGAAGGACAGTTGATAATTTTAAGAATTAAAGCAACAAAAATGATTGCTTGTTTATAAAAGTAGCATGATGTTTTATTGCTGACATTTATATGCTGTCTGCCCCCTAAGTGGTCAATAAATTAAATAGTATGGAGTTCAAGGTAGCAACAGACTGCCTTGAAACTGAAATCATAAAGACAAAATGAAAACCAGATCACCAAAAAGGATGTTTACAGGACAAGATCTGTGGAGAGTTGAAATTAAAATGACAGTGAGTTTTGTTTGTTTTAAAGAAATACTAGTTCTTTAAAATTAAAAATCACAATGCAAAAGCTAAACTTTTTCTGAAGTAAAACAGGTAAATAAAATTGTTAAACAAAATTGATGTAATCTAGTATCAATATAATCAGCAGAGAGTCGTGTTCTAGTTATTACTCTTTCTCTGAATTTAATTTGTAGAAATATAGAGAGTCTGGATTGGAACAAAACTGATTTTTCTTTGTTTGTAACCTTACAACAGTGTTGTTGCACTGGAATGCTAAAACAATGGGTGAAGTATTTTTACCATTTTGTTGCAGAATTATGCAATAGCAGTCTGCATGTAAAACACCGGCACTGTGTTCCACTAACTCTGTTGCAATTAACCTTCACAAAAAGGTCCTCATATGAGGTGATGAAAACAAGTAGAAACAGACTGAGTATTTTTACAGAATTGCATGAGATACTTCAAACATTTATTAGGGCTTTTCCCACAGTGCTTGATCTTTTTTTTTTTNTGAATGAGATACTTCAAAAATTTTTTAGGGGTTTTCCCCCAGTTCTGTTTTTTTTTTTTTTTTTTTTTTTTTTTTTTGTGCACTAGAAAAATCTCTTTGAAAATTTCCAAAAGTTTCAATGATTTTTACCTATTTTAAAGAATAAAGTCCCTTCTTTCTTATGTCCCTCTGAGGTAAAAACAATGTCGTACAAAGCAAAATGCTACTAAAACATAAAAAACTGTAGAAACTCCATCATAAACTTGCAGTATCACATAAATGTATCCAAGTCAACATTTTGTAACATCAGAGACTACCTCTGGTTCCTTTCTGCTGATGATACTGTCACTAAAATGTGCATTAGTATTGATCAGTTATTTTACCATGATCTTTTTGCAGCTAAGTCAGCAGGAATATAGACCAGAGACCTGTTTTCTGAGAACATAACAGGAAAGTGAGGGAGAAAAGACTAGATTAACATTATAATAGTAGGGCCAATGAAAATCATAAGAAATTTAGGACAGGCTTGCCAGGATAAGTGATGGGGGAAAAAATCCAAATACAGGATAGTTTTGCCTCAGGCAGAATCTTTGACAGGTATATCTTGCACGCAGGAAAAAAAGGGTACTGCCCTGAAAATAGCACAGGATGCTACAGCATAATTTCAGTACACATGGGCTTCAGAAGAGGATGCATGCGTCTTGGAGGCATCCAGGTGACTATTTTCTGTCATAGCTGAATGATAATTTGATATAATTCTTTGAAGAAAAACACTGCATTGAAAATTTCCATTAAATCTCCACAGTGGCTAACTTCCCACCAAGTCTTTTTAACTGATACTGACATTTCAAAGTCTTTTAAAAGAGTTTATGACTACCTGAAGCAAACACCTGCTGTCTAAACCCAGTAGCTTGCATTATAGGCAGTGCTTAAGTACCAGAAACAGATCAGCAAAAGAATTTAGCTAATGCATAAAATATAAATTTTTCTTCCCACACCAAGCACAATTTACCAGAAATGCAATGCCTTTCTGTCCCTCTGTCCCAGGTCCTTCCGTGAGTTTGTGCATTTCATTTTGGAGACAGAGGAGAGACAGAAGGATGGGACTTGTAATACAGCAAAAATCAACTTTTTGCCCCAAAAAGAGCACAAAAAAAAGATAACAAAGACAAGAGACAGACTCATATAAACCACTGTCAAATGCAGTGTATTTTTAAGCACTTCCTTCAGTGGTTATAATATTTGGTAGTTACATGATTAATACTATACCTTATATGGTTACTTATTAATACTGTAAATTACATGGTTATCGATCAGTAAGAATACTTGGCTATCTCCAGAAAGATCATTAAAGTGTAAAAAAACCTTTTTGAAACCTTCACACTGTGTTAACCCCTCTGGGTGCTGTCCAAATTCATTCTGTTTATATGATTTCATAGAATGGCTTGGTTTGGAAGGGAAAAGATTATTCAAGATTATGTGGTTCCAATCCCCCTGCCATGGGCAAGAACACCTTCATACTGGACCAGGTTTCTCAGAGCCTCATCCAACCTAGCCAACCATCCAACCATCCAGGGATGGGGCAACGATGCCTTCTCTGGGCAACCTGTTCCTGTGCCTCACCAACCTCACACTAAAGAACTTCTTTCTAATAGCTAGTCTAAACCTATCCTCTTTCACTTTGAAGCCATTCCACCTCGTCCTGTCACTACATAATCTTGTAAATAGTCTCTCTCTAGCTTTCTTGAAGGCTCCCTTCAGGTACAGGAAGGAAGCAATAGGTCCCCCCTAAGCCATCTCTTCTCCAGACTGAACAAACCCAACTCTCTCAGCTTTTCTTCATAGGACAGGCACTCCAATCCTCTAATCATCTTGCTGGCCCTTCTCTGAACTCACTCCAACCAATCAATGTCCTTCCTGTGCTGGGGGCCCCAGAACTGGATGCAATCCTCCACATGGCATTTCACAAGTATCAAGAAGAGAGGCAAAATCCTCTCCGTCGACATACTGACCCCACTTTTTTTGATGTATCCCAGAACACAATGGACTTTCTGGGCTGCAAATGCACACTGCCAGGCCATGTCCATCCTCTTATCCATGAGCACTCCCAAGTCCTTCTTGTCAGGGCTGCTCTTGATCTATATCAAACCATCTTGAGTGTCAATGCAAAAGTATCCACGGGTATCACAGATTTTTCTGCACAACTTATAGTAGGTGAAGAGATCAAAAATCCTGGTAATAGACCAGAGCTTTATAGATCTACACTATCACTCTTATTTAAAAATACATATAATACATTCCTCTGTCTTGAGCCAATGACTCAACCTGTGAGTAATCTGTAGGACAAATGAATAAGACTAAAAGAATTGGGGAGGGGTATACAGAATGTGAAGAGAAAGTTGCAAATATTAGTCCAAAGTAAAAGTGTAATCTGAATATCAAAAAATTCTCAGAATGCAAATTTGCTGTATACAAATATCTAAATTAAACTAATATTTTTAAGACATAACAGTATATTTGTGATGAATTGGTGAGAATGAAAATTTCTGCGAATCTCAAAAAAAAGAAAAAAGTGCTATAAAACCTAGTGACCTTAAAGATCTGTGATGCTATTGGACATTTCTGGCCCATCTTCTGGTGCATTCATATCATACCCAGATATTGTTCCCTGGCATCTGCACATTGAACCTTCTCTCCCTGCACTCTCCATGGTTGCCCAACCCTCTTCTCTTATCTATAAGCTGCAACAGAAGGCATAGAGCAGAAGCTAATGCTATTAGAAACATTATAAGCTGCCACTCTTCTTTTCCACCGCGTATCCCCCCAAAATTGCCCTTTTTTCCATTACATAAGGCAGCTTTACTGTCCGACTGCCTGGTATTTGGGGATGCTCACATCGTTCCTGTCCTTGGAGAATGCAGTGAATATCTGAACAGTTTATCAACTATTTTGATAAACATTTTGAAATATGATAAATGGATAGACTATATCATCGAGGACATTTTAGAGGAAGAACTAGGATTTGTGGGGACAGATAAAGAAGTAGAAATTTGCTAAGTTGTGGAGGTGAAAGAATAGGGTTTTTGAAGCAAGTAAGAGGAAGGGAGGACAAAGGAAGAGAACTCAACTGTCAAGTAGAGGCAGGGTCAGGTATATTTTGATGAGCTAGTTCTAGAAAAATAGTCCAAATAGTCCCGAATAACACACAAAGGCCTCACTTTAAATAAAGACCTTAAACAACTATTGAGATTTTTCTTCAGAGAAAGCCAAAAAATACAATCTAAGAGAAATAAAGCTGACATTTACTACTGATATATTCAGCTAGTTTTATATGAACAAGTTTTTTAAAAAAACTGTTATGCATATAAATGCACCTTTATATTTCTGAATAATGCTCCCTTTACATAATTACCATCTAGTTTATGAACTTTCCCACCTATTTCTTCTCTTTTTTTATAGTAAGTCAGATGTTCATAAATTAGGTGTTTTTTTTTTTTTACCAAATGTAGTACTCCTTCCCTGTCTGTTAAGTGAGATGAGAGCTCGATGTTTAAGTGGTTAAACACAATTTGTACTTCCTGCCTTTGAGGTGCAGCCATAGATCATGCTGTGTTATTTATCTTGCTTACTCTAGCTTTTTGTGATGAATTATTAAAATATGCCTAGAAGCATGAAACCATTTGGAAGAAGGGTCTTATTGGAGAGTAGAAAAGATAAAAGCACTGAGATAAAACAAGCAACCCTGTCACCAGCATACGCAAGCAATACTGCAGAGAAGAAAGAGACCATTTTATCGGTCAAATTCTGCTTACAGCCACACTAGTGAAACCTCGTCTGCTTCAGTGAATACGGTGGGCTTCTTGAATTCATCAGCTGCTTAGAAAACAATATCCAAAGGCAAAACTGCCACATGAAGCATGGAAATGTAGTTTACATTGTTAGTATACCTGCAGCAAGACTTCAAGACAACTGAAACAAGAAACTAGCCCAGGAAAAAAGTCCTTCTGTAACTGAAATCTTCATGCAGTTTCTTTTTCATCTCAAGAGAGATAAAATACTACAGGATTTTTCTCCCAGTGGAAGCACTTGAATGGTCCTGTTATTGTGTTGGGTGAATGCATGCTTGGCTTTTGAAATAATCAGGAAAGAATTTCTCTGCTGAGTATTGCTACCTCTAAGTTTATAATTCTCATTTTATTTTTTTTTCATTAGCTACAACTAATTTTGAATAAAACTTAAACCAATAGCACCAAAATTCTGCAAGCCATATATTTCAGAATCAATTTTTTAGACAACTCTCAGGCAAAAATGTTCAATCATTTCTAAAGCAAAACCAAAAGAAATATGATTTTATGTCCTAGTAGACTCTTAGAGCCACTTCACACAGAAGTCCTAAAGCCTGCAGTAGAACATGAAACTTGAGGACTGACTAGAAATGAGGACATGCCCTTCCCATGTGCCGTAAAGATTATCCTATATTATAGAGTTATAAAAATGAAGATTGTGTATGCTCTAGTAACATTGGCCAGAATATAACAGTAAATTCTGCAAAGATTTGCCTTCATTGACTGTATTCCTGAACTGTGCAGGGCATGCACAACCATTGCATAATAACTCACTGTATTCACTATACTCCAAGAGGAATTTGAATACTGGCTTCTCTAAAGGGAAGGGAGATGCTTTTTCTCCTCTAGATTCTCTAAGTTACTTCTGGACTTTGGCTGCTGGAAGATAACTCGATGACTATCCATATTGATAACAGAGAGAAAGAACAGAGGCAGGAGTTAGAGCATGGAGGATAGACAACAGCAGATCATCAAACTGGAATAAGCTGGTGTAGAATCAAGTAGTGAAAAGAAAGTGTAAGAAATCTGAGCAGATTAATTACTTGGAGTTGGGTTTTTTCCTGTTTGTTTTTGGCAGTTTTTTTCTCAACCAAGAAAACCGGAAGCAACATCATTTTGCCAAAATAAGGTTCCTGTTTCATTAAATACAGGATATTTTAGATCAGTTTGGACTAAGGCCTCCATGTTAAGAAATATAAGGTATTAAGAAGATTAATTAACATTAAAGTAAAAAACCCCAGCCTCCTAATCTATTTCATGTTGGGTGGGGTTGTGGGGAGGAGGGGAAAAAGAAAAAAATTCCAGAATATTTTCTTCCATATTTATGGGACAAAAATATATTTTGAATTCAATCCAATTCTATGGGACCTTTTATTTCATTCCTGAACTGTACTTTTAGTAGATAAATTATTTGATTAAAAAAGTTATGCTAGCATTAGGAAAAAAAAGGTGATAAAATAGAAATAGTTGGAATGGAATTAATAGAAATAAGTATTTTGTATAAACAAAAAGATGTGAATCACAAAGGGATTAGGAAATAATATGAAGATGGCAGGAAGACATGAATGTTTCAAGGTTGTGAATTGTCCCAGTTGAGGACAAAAGGTAATTTTATCAAAAAATATTAGATACAGTATAAACAAATAAGAAATTATTATTAAAATATGATATGTATATCTACATATATGAGGTAGAAAAGACATTAAAAAATTAAATTAAAAATAAAATACCAGGGAAAAGTACTAAAGACCAAAAAACAATGCCCCCCTCCAACCAAGAAAAGACAAAACCAACCAACCACACCAGAATCAAGCAAGAAAAAACCCAAACAAAGGAAAACCCCTCTTTTTCTTCATTCGGGTGTTCCAAGGTGCAATGATGTTGGTGGGAAACAGCAGGGGGCACCGGCGGCTCCAGGAATATGGTGAGAAACTGCAGCTACTCTGCTCTGGTCACTGGGGAGCGCTGCTGGGAAAGCGGCTGCTGTGGGAAGAGCAGGGGGATTTCTGGGTTTACCGGAGAAGCAATCCAGATCGCGGCGAGGGGTCAGCAGGTATGCTAAACCATCACATGAGTTTAACAGTTGAGAAGAGTCATGTTTACAGTTATCTTTGTACTTTAGCACTGTACATCAGCTGAGCATACGCATGAAGTTCATGATCCAATTCTACTCTATGAGAAACCCCTCTTTTTAGAGTATATTATGAATGATCTCCAAGATCTCCAAGGAGATGTATTTGCCTATAACACACCCATAAGAATAAAGGGATTAAAAAAGGCTTGGTATCCCCTTTTTAATGTGAAGATGATTGGATGTGGTGCCGAAAAACTGGATTCTTACCTGACTGTTTCTCTATGGCAGTGCAATAGTTTTAAAGCATGGCCTTTTACAGAATTTATGTGTTCCTGTTTCCTGGAAACCTTGCTTGAACTCCAAAGGTCTGAGCTGTTAAAACACAGACAATTCACAGTTGCAGCTGAAAACTGTGGGGAAGTGTTCTTCTCCCTTTGCAGGGCATAAATCACATACCTCACTCAGGACTTTAGCAATATAAATTCTTCAGATTTGCTTTTGAAGCATTTGGGTGCTTCAATACAAACTGCTGAGAAAACAAAAAAGTTTGAGGAAATTAATATTCTGTATTTCGAGCTAGATATAGAAGATTTATAAGTCAAAACTTCAAGCTACACATTTCAAGATGAAATACAGGATAGAGTTCTCTCCAGAGAAAAGTTTAAAAAGCCTTCAAAGTCCAACAACACCACCAAAAAAATCTCTTCCATAACAGAGTAGAAACAGGAAAATAATATTTGGTGGTAGCATCTTAAGACTCATGTGAACTCCACTTTCTGTGATGTGCTGTAAGGCATTTGGTATGTTATACTGATTTCCACCTTAATGAATCATACGTATTTCTCTTCTGTCAAAGTCAATAGGAAAACTGGAAAACTAATTCTATAGAAATTGTGCTAGCATCTTACTATACAGCCAAGATTTTAGATACACTGAGTTACTTGTATTACAATACATAATCACCTTGTGGATTCCTAAAATTTTACTAATTGTCTCTTTATAACACCAGCCTATGAGCTGTGCAGCTGTAGCTCATTTGAAATGTAAAAGTAAAGAGAAAAGTGACAGATAAATGCATGCAGGTGTGCAACAAAGAGACAGTAATACAATGGTTATAGTATAGCTTTTAGAATCTATGCAGAAACTCAAGGGTGTTCTTGCTAAACTAATATGCTATAAGTGAAATATTCTGGATCTCAATAAATGCATTGCAAATTTCCTAGTGAACTGGAGGCAAGTCATTCAGCATAGACATTTAGTCTAATTAATTAGCTAAATTCTATAATTTGAAAATACAGACAAAAAAAAACTAGGCATAATTTTTCCATGAGGTTCATTGCAAAAATACTGATAATGAAAACTAAGCAATTAGTCTTCCAATTTAATATATTGGGTGAAAATCCTTACATGTACCCAGATATGTAGTGATGCTGCTTCTATACAGGTAAACTTGAATACTGTTTCCTAGTACGTGTTTGCTGCTATTATGATATTCCTCAAAAAGGTGCTTTGAATGTCAGTCTTAGCATTCTATGGAGATTCACTGCAAATAGATCACATCAGAGCACTATTAGGAATAGCGCCCAACACCCTAAATTCAACATGCAGTGTTTCTAGCAATAGCATTTTTTAATAAGCAAGTTCATGTAAGAAAGTTGTACAAATGCAGCATTTCATAATTTTGATGATGGAATTCTGAGGGGTTGGCTTTACCAAACTGGAAAATCATTCTTAAGGTGAAGAGATCTAACTGCCAGCAGAATATCTACTATTAAACAAAAACTCAAATATGTCCTTGATTTAGTGAGTTTCGATACTGCTTTTCTGGCTGAATGAAACAGAGACAAAAAGAATGAAGATAACACTGAGATTAGCTCAGTTGGTTAGAGCATGGTGCTAATAACACCAAGATCATAGGTTTGATCTCCATACGGGCCATTCACTTAAGAGCTGGACTCAGTGGTCCTTGTCCATTCCAAATCAGAATACTCTGTGATATTCTGTGATAAGAGGAGCAGAAAAAAAAAAAAAAATTCAAGTGGATTGGAGAGAAAAGCAAACATATACTTTGCCAATAAGCACTTTCTCAGAGGAGGACAACCTGAGATACAAGGCATGATGCAGGTAAGCAGGATCTCATAAGGAAAGCAGGGCAGGGTCCCCCACTGATGAGAGAAAATACGATAATTTCATCTTGAATAACTAATTTAAACTTAGTTTCTTTTCTTTCCTCAGTGGTGTTTTTGCAGATATTTGTATCTATGTTGTCTGTACTGGCAAATATAAATACATGCTTTCTGTTGTATCTTCCCTTAGCTTGAATCCTACGGATAATTTTAAGTTGATGATTTGCCTCTTCCAAACATGTTGAGAGATTTAAAATAGCGGTCCTGGAGCCAGTGTCACAGCTTTCTGACATAAAGGTATAGCATATAAAAGAATACTAAGATTTTTTTTTTTAATAGAAAGTCTACTGGATTATGTCTTGTATCAAAGGGAAGAGGAAAGAAGTGGGGTCAATCACTGTTACACAAGTTTTTTGACATACAGTTAAATGTTTGAATCTTGAAGGTTCAGAGGAAGTTTTGTGGAGAAGTGACTTACTTAAAACAAACCTTTTCTGAATCTTTTATGTGTTTATATTTACCGAAAGATAACGTAGAGCTCTTGA
>VYZS01075177.1:0-10395 GCA_013400695.1 Neodrepanis coruscans | reverse complement strand
CTCAGTGAGGAAGGTAAGATGCTATGAGAAGCATTACTTGGGGTATTCATGTCCCTAATCCAGGATGTTGATTTCCTTATTTATAGGAGAATTTAGTTATTTTCCTCATAGCTTCTTCATTGTTTAGTCCTATTAATCTTTTCCTCCAAGGTCTTTCACCTTTCAGCTTTGAAGTAGGGGTGAATGAGGGATGCCAGCAGCAGCATTGGTTTCCTACTACTCAAGTAGTTATGGTAGCTTGCAGTTATTCAAATATATGTGGAGTCTGACCTTGAGATCAAGAGATGGAAGGAGACCATCAGGTCTTATTTCAGGGTCTCATGAGCCTTGGGAGATATACGACAGCCGTGACAATGCCAGTCCCTCATTTCTTTTTTGTGTCAAGGAGATGTAAGATCTTGAGGGGATGGGAACTAGGGAAGACTTAGTTTGTGTATCTTCGTTTGTAATAAGTCCCTTGGGAAGTAACTCTCCTTGTGTCTTATTTCTCAGCACCCAGCTGGTGAGATTCCAGTGGTGTGAGGAACCTTAGAAGGATTGACTAACTTCCATCCCATTAGAAACCTCTTCTATGTCTCCTCTTTCCAGCTCTCAAATACCTGGTTTCACCAGATCCAGCGGACAGAGGTGAACACAAACCATGTTTTGCTGTACATAGAGCAGGTGAGGACTAACCCAGGACCACTGTGGGGAACAAAGTGAACTCTGCAGTACACTGGCAGTAGCACGAACAGAGATGGAGAACACTGCTAATCATCTCTGAGTTTGTAAACACAAATCATAAACATCTTTGTCACTGACCTTGTCTGTCTCATAAGATCCAACTCTGATCCAGCCCTCAGCAGGCTTTGCCTCCACAGATCAGTCCCTGACATCTCTACACAGCAGAGCCTCCTGCACTGGGTAGAAAGGCCCCACGGTTTCTTCCTGCCCATCAACGAGGCCTGCAACCCGTCTTCCCCCCCACCAAGGCCTGACCATGGGTGGCAGGGAAGAGTGAGGGGACCTGGGTCAGTGCAGAGGCACAGGGAAGACTGGAACAATGTGGAGCCACCCCCGAGCCTCTACTGCTTCCCTTCCCCAGGTGAGCAGTGAGACCCTCAGCTTCTCCTTCACAGTGGAGCGGGATATCCCTGTGCAGGGCCTGAAGCCAGCCCAGGTGAAGGTCTATGACTACTATGAGACAGGTGAGTGTGGGGCTGGTAGTGGCCATGGGAGCAAGGGCGGGCAGTAGGACATGTGGAAGAGCATGGGGGACCCACAGCTGCCCCTGGTCTGGGACATCACCTTGAGCTCTTTGAATGTAGAGGGGCCAAGTTAAAGCCATGAGTGCTGCTTGTCCCCTCTTCAGGTCTGGCCCCAGTGTGCAGCCCATGCTTCCAGGCAGATCTTCTTCTCCTTGTGTCTTTGCTGTCCCAGCTGCTGTGCCAGGATGGCAACAACAGAGTTGTTTATCCCCACCCCAATGTGCCTGAGCATTGAGCACATTGGGGTGTAGACCTGCTGGAATTGCCTGTGTGGGGTGGCTCTGCCTTGCTGCTGCTGCCCTCAGACAGGACTGTGACTCCTGAGTGGGGCTCCCCCAGCCCAACTGGGATCTTTGGCGGAAAGTTGGAGATGGTGGCAGCAGTCTGCCTGGGAAAAGCATCTCTTTGGCACCTGTCCCTTTGCCAGCAGTGCTGAGGGTCATGACAGTTCACTCTCCCCCTTCCCCTCTCTTTTCCAGATGAATTTGCCACACAGGAATACAGCGCTCCGTGTACCACAGGTAGGGTACCATGAGCCCTTTCCTTCAAAGTTCTTTACATCCTCTTCATTGTATTTTTTGGTTTTCCTGACAGTGTTTATCTCTTCCTGTTTGAATTTGAATTACGTTTGACCATCTTACGCTCACAGATATTAACATACAGACTGAGAACGTGGGAGTTACTCTGTTGCTTCCCAAGAGATGGCAAGTTCCCTTTGTTAGCTACTACCTAGAGCAATAGCTGCTTACTGCTCAGCTACCTGCTGCCTAAGCAGGAGGGCTGCCTCTCAGGAGGTAGGTGTGCCTCATGACCCTAGGCAGCCAGCCCTCAGTCTTGGTTTGGAGTCTGAGCTGGCAAGACAGAGATACTGTGATCTTTGGGGGATTCTCTGCGGTACGAGGCCATATATGTCTGGCTTAGGACCTCGGATACTGTAGAAGCTTCTGTAAAATGCCATGACGAAGGATATTTTTTCTATCCTATATGGAGTCTTCCAACATGAAGAGTGGCAGGTGTTGCTTCCCATTAGTTGTGCATTTTCACATCTTTGGAATATGGAGGCTTCTGTAAAGCAGAATTCCTTGGAAGTGGTTTTTCACAAGGCCTCACTGTGGCATATGAGAGCAGAGAAACAATTATTTGGACTTAGGGAAGGCAAAAGCTTTGCCTCTTGCTGGTGACAAATGTTGAAATTTATCTCCTTTCAACTTTTTACCTGGTGTCTTGGAACTCCCACATTTTTACTCCATACTACTTGGTAACCTGTGCTGCGTTCATAGGTATAGATGTGTTCTGCTGATTTTGGACATATAGACTCCCTTCATGGAAAAATGTGCATAAGTCCATAAGTGCATATGTCCTAAGACATTGAGTGGGCAGTAAAGCATTTCTAAAGGATATATCGGCATGGTCTGCTTATCTAGCCTGAGATGAGTGGGGAGGCTTTAGATTTTAGGCTACTCTTCTCCATTCCTGTTAAAAGGCAGAGTTTTATCTTCCTTGGAAAGAGTGTTGGGACATTGCTATTTAAGTGGTTCATCCACTTATCTAGGTATACAGAGGTGATCTGCACTGGCTTAAAAGGCAAATCTCAATTGCCAAGCTTCCTCCCCTGCCCTGAATAGTAGGGCAGTAGAGTGTAGTAGGTTCCTTTCACTCTTTCCAGAGAAAGAAGTAGACTATGTCTCACTGCTGCACTGAACATTCTTGCCTGTTTGCACTGTGCTCCTGTGTACATCTGAACTGTGACAAATCCTACTCTTCTTCTCTCTCCCAGTGGGTCAGAATGCATTTCAGCCCTCTCTTTACCTCATATAGCCTTGAAGGTGACATGAGTACTGAGTGCTATGGATGACTGTCCACCCTGAGAAAACAGCAACTCACTTTACTGTACTGTGCTTCACACACAACTTGGCTTCCAAAGCCACATCTTGCTCTCTCTATCTTTCATTCTGAGAGGGGGAACTGACATATCTCTCTAACTTCTGTCCCATCCCATCTTCTTTCATCCTTGAAGAGGAAGTAGACCAGGGCAATGCATGAAGAATACTCCCAGATGCTGCGACCCACCTGCCTCACTACCACCACCACCGCCCAGGGAGTGACAAACAAATGATGCCTGCAAGAAATGGGAAATAAACTTTACAACTACATTAACTGTACTCACCAATGATTATTTTTAATGCTGGTTTTTTCCTTCTGAGCTTTCAGTCACAGCTTTAATCTCCCTGGCTTCTTAGGCTGAAGAGTATACCATCCAATAATGTAATAAGGCTGACAAGTGAGGGGAAAAAAGGGAGACAACAGGATAGAATTACTTAAGTTTGGGTCAGCTTTTCTAATGTATCTGTCTCTGTGTTACATTCTCTGAACTTGTAATCTGAAATCCAGTCTAATCAATGAAGAAGGGCAGGTACTTCTTGGGAAGACTTTCTCTCGTCTGGCTTAGAAACCATGACCTTGATAGAACTGTTGTCTGCCGATGCCTATAGATCTCTCCCACAAGTAGGCAACCTGGATGACCAGCTAATGTTACATGAAATTCAGCCTCTGTGATCTTCTCTGTAGACGACCCTTCTAGGATTGTTTCTTGTTTGTAGAAGAGTGGGAAGAGATATAGTCTGCCCTCTTCTAAGATTAGAGTGCATGGTGGGCTGGAGGGATGTGTGCATGCATTATGCCTTCAGCTGCTAATTTACTATGGCCTGTTCTCCAGTTGGAGCTTGGGCTTTCTTGTGAAAACTTCGTATCTTGTGCCTGCTGCTTCTGGGTAATTCCTAAGGAGAAGGTAATGGCATTTGCAAGTAACCTAGCTGCGTAAGTCTAGTCTAAATGACACATTTATTTAAATCATAGAGTTGTTTTGATGAAACTGTCTATAGGCCTCTTAGATGTCACCAGGAATGCTCCTCTTGGTTTTGTCTCATTAATTTGTGGGTTTAACTGTTGAATGCAGAAAGATCTTATGCAACTGTTTATTCTCATGAAATGCTTATTGTTAGGTATCATGGCATACTGTGTGTCCAAACTATGCATAGCTAGCTGTTCGATCCAATTTTATTTAGTGTGCCTGTACAATGTTACTGAGAACAAATAAAATTCTTCATCTATTTTGCTAGATATTAATATTATGTCACTTTGTCTTCTGTGGTGTTTGGCATTTACATGCTCAAGACATTTAAACACCTCATATTCTATGGAATGAACTAGCTTCAGTAAAAGCAGAGCAATATTTCTAGCTCAGCTAATTGCATTTTGTTTTGATTTAGAAATAGTAACATCCTCTATTTTTCTATCATGAGGCAATTACTTTTCTGAGTTCTGAAAACAACATAGGTTTTGGTTGCTGAATTAAACTGTTTGCATTTCAGACCACTGTGATTTGCCTTTGAAGCATTCCATGCATGCTCCATGGGTATAGAAATTCAGTGTTCCGACATTCCTGTACTTCCTTAGCCTTGCTAAAGTTTCCTAAAATGGAGCACATTCAAGAATGTGACTTTGATGATTTGCAGCCTGGTTGAGCAGAGAGATGTCAAATTGCTTTACAGATACATACTGGTCAGGGAATCCTAAATGCCAATTGATGTGGCTGCCCATGGGCAACAGGTGTTGACTAATTTAAAACCAGGCAGCAGCAAAACACTGTATTAACTCTTTCCATGTTAGAAAGCCATTATCAACCCTTTGCTAATGGAACACACTCCAGAGATTTTACAGATTTTTAAACCAAATTGTCATGGTGATCGCTTTGTTTCATTTGAGGCAAAAAAAGATCTATTGCCATAGCCATGTAGAGTACTTACCAGAAAGTAAATTAAAATGAAGGAGCTGTTGCCATCCACCTACAGCCTGCAGTAAAGGATGGTCTGTATTTGCAAATGGTGTCTGAATGCATAAGTTTGCTGACCTGTCACTTCTGAACCTGCTTGCCTCTAACTAACACTCTCAGCTGTATTTCTTCTGTACAGCCAGTTTCTTGTGACCCATAGCAAAAGGACAGATAAAAAAGGGGCAGATTAAACAGTGAGGAGTTCTAGTTCAAGAAGGGGAAAGAGGGTCTTGAGGCACCCACGTGGATGATAATAAGGCTTAGAACATCAGCATCACTGAAACAAATAAAAATCCTTTGATGCATCAGTGGTTTAAATTTTTGATAACCTGGGTTTGTGTTCATGAAAGAAGCTGCATGGACTCCAACATGTGTGCTTGCTTCAGCTTATGTTGGCAGGGTGAAAGGCACCTCTGCATATAGAAATATTTAGATAAAATACAAATGGTGTCATATGACTTCTTGAACTGAGGGTGATTGCCTCTGCATTCCTGCAGAGAAAATGTGATCTAGACCAGAGAAAATGTGATCTTTTTGAAAACTGACAGATAAAATGTTTAACCCAAGCTACCAGATTGGAATCCAGAGCCTTTCTTCTGAATTTTGCTGAAGCCTAGTTGTGAGGGTGAAGAAAAAAATAAAGTAATAAAATTACTCAAAAAAACTAGAATTGATCTACAGGCCTCTAATGAGGTGAAGAAAAGTCATGAAAAATGCAAGGGGTTTGGCTTATAGTGTGGTTCTTGGTGGAAATTCTAAGATGATCTTGAGTGCCGTCTCCTGGCATGTACAGCAGCACCAGGCAATTAGGCCAAACCAGCACAGGTTTAGGAAAGGCAGGACCTTCTTCACCGGCATGTTCTCCTTCTATGAAAAGGCTACACACTTACTGGATGAGACAAAGGCTGTGAAAGTTGTCTACCTGGACTTTAGTAAAGCCTTTGACAAAATTTCCCACAGGATTCTCCTGGAGAAACTGACCTGCCCATGGCTTGGATGGGTGCAATGTTCACTGGGTAAAAATCTGCCTGGATAGTTGGGCCCTGGGTGCAGTGGTAAATAGTGCTACATCCAGTTGGCAGCTACATCCAGTGGTGTCCCCCAGAGCTAAGTGTTTGGGCTAGTCCTGTTTAGTATCTTTATTGATGATCTGGATAAGGGAATCCAGTACACTCTTACTAAGTTTGCAGAAGACACCAAGTTGGGCGGAAACGTTGATCTGCTGGAGAAAGGCTCTGCAGTGGGATTTGTACAGCTTGGATCAATGTGCCAAGACTCATGGCATGAGTCTAAGCACTGGGTCCTACACTGGAATCACAACAACCTCATGCAACCATACATGGTTTACCAGTGAGGGTTAATGTGGCAGTGCTGGGTTAATTGTAAGACTTGATAAACTTAAAGGTCTTCTCCAACCTAAACAACTCTATGAAGGATACTGTTAAGATACCAGTCCCTCTCTGATTTCACTCCAACTGTTTAGAAACAAGCAGACAATGTCTTCACTGCTAGAACAGGGAAGTCCATACATCTTCTTTTCTATATGGTCTGCTGTGAAAGATCACACTGTGCCTCCACCTCACAGTAGTGATTTCACAGTGGAATCAAAGGAGATATGTGATCAGAGGTTTATGTCCAAGGATCATTTTGCAGAAAACACCCTCTTTTAGAGGCAGAGAAAAAAACTTCAGTGCATAATGGATCAGGTAGGATTTCCTTTCTTCCTGGAGAACTGGCAAGTATGGAGACAAATCTCCCAACTGCTAAAAGCTGTCTACCTTCTGGTATTCCTGAGGAATTCTCAAACACCACCTTGCCATGGATGATTCTAGATTGAAATCTCAGGCTGTTACACAGTCAGAGCTACAGATGGGAGGAGAGACAAGACATAGTAACAGGAAACAAAGCCAGACACATCTGATTAGAATAAAGACCTTATTTATTTATAGCGTTGCTTCCTAGCGTAGCTTTTGAGGTATCCTTCTCTACCATTTCAATATCCCACTCTCAGCAAGATCTTCTGGGAGCAGAGACACATGAGCTGATACAGCAAGGCCCAGACAAGATGCATTCTTCAGGAATTTCCCTGTTCAGCCTTGACTGGAGGTTGGAAAAAGACAGAGTGAAATAAGTATTCTGGTAAGCAGTGTTCAGAGCTCTGGACATTTCTGTGTTCTGGTGGCTATGTGAGTTCAATCTGTGGGAAACTGCTTCACCTACAAATGCTCATTTCCAGACAGATAACAGAATGGGAATGTCTGGACATGTTCAAAATATCTATGCTACAGAGAGGATGGGGAGACAGATTTATCCTGGAAATACATGAGGTATTCTAGTACATATTCTCTACCAGCAACTGGATTTCCCAAGGAAAGGCAAAAAATTACCCAGGGAAGAGTTTGAAATGTCCACCACAAAGAGATGTGGGTAACATCAAAATTTCACCAAGGTATTTGGGAGAGAATTCCTCAGTACCTTTCAGTGTTTGTAGCATAGCATGTGTGGCCCTGGAAAGGGCAGAGACAGAAAAGGCTGAATGTTGTGTTTCATCCCAAGGGAGACTTCAATCTTATTTGCGTAGTGTGCAAAACACAGAGGAAAACAAAAACACAGAGGAAAAGGCAGTAACACTGAGATTGCTATTCTCAGTGAATGAAAATTAAATCTATATCTGATCTTACAATGGAAATTATGTGGCAACATTGCTTTTGGGCTCTTTATTAAGGCACACCCAGAGACTGCAGTAGGCACAGTGAAAATAAATGCAGGGACTATACATAGGCTGAGGAAATGCAAGGTTTACAAAGACTCTAATTCAAGACAACCTGCAATAACCTACACTGGAGTATCTCAGTTTTTCATGTGCACCCACCTGTGGTACACGGAGCACTGTATTCCTGTGTGGCAAATTCATCTGAAAAACAGAAGGGAAGGGGGAGAGTGAACTGTCATGACCCTCAGCACTGCTGGCAGAGGGACAGGTGCCAAAGAGATGCTTTCCCGAGGCAGACTGCTGCCACCATCTCCAACTTTCTGCCAAAGATCCCAGTTGGGCTGGGGGAGCTCCACCCAGGAGTCACAGTCCTGTCTGAGGGCAGCAGCAGCAAGGCAGAGCCACCCCACACAGGCAATTCCAGCAGGTCTCCACCCCAGTGTGCTCAATGCTCAGGCACATTGGGGTGGGGATAAACAACTCTGTTGTTGCCACCCTGGCACAGCAGCTGGGACAGCAAAGACACAAGGAGAAGAAGATCTGCCCGGAAGCATGGGCTGCACACTGGGGCCAGACCTGAAGAGGGGACAAGCAGCACTCATGGCTTTAACTTGGCCCCTCTACATTCAAAGAGCTCAAGGTGATGTCCCAGACCAGGGGACATCTTCCACATGTCCTACTGCCCGCCCTTGCTCCCATGGCCACTACCAGCCCCACACTCACCTGTCTCATAGTAGTCATAGACCTTCACCTGGGCTGGCTTCAGGCCCTGCACAGGGATGTCCCGCTCCACTGTGAAGGAGAAGCTGAGGGTCTCACTGCTCACCTGGGGAAGGGAAGCAGTAGAGGCTCGGGGGTGGTTCTACATTTTTCAAGGATCCCCTGTGCCCAGGCTCCCTTGCTTTCTGCTGCCACTCATGACTGGCTTTGCGAGTATATGGATGCTGTGGGCCTAGCTGAGGGGCATGGACAAATCCTAGATCCTTTCCCAACCTTGCGGGAGGCTCTGCTGGTGATGAGGTCTGCACCTGATCTGTGCACAGGGTGTAGGGAAAGCCTACTGAGGGCTGTGAGGAAAGTACCAGTAAGTCTGAAAGGTCAGAAAAATCAGTACAGGATTTGGTCCCTTTCTTATCAGAGCCATGGTAGTTTTGAGTCCCAGATATTTTGCCCTGTGTGCCCAGATGTCTCGAGGCCTGTGATTCTGACCCATCCTTGCCCCAAACAAATACTCACCTTTTCCAGATATACTAGAACATGGTTGGTATTCAACTCTGTGCGCTCAATAACAGGGTGGCCTTCCAGCTGAAGAAAGAAGACCAAGATGTTACTGCATTGATGATGGCCTCTCTGTGCCCCTTGCACAGTCCTATGGATGGGATGCATTCTGGATAAAACACTCCAGTTCTCAGGGAACTAAATTAGCATCACATAATTGCCTCTTCGGCGTGCCATGTAAGTATGATGGTCCTCACACCTTTCTTTCACCAGTGTGGCAATGGTATACTGGTACAACCTGGCTCCAGAAGAAACTTAACACTGGTTCACACACAGTGATAGAACAATTAAATGAAAACATATTCCTTCTGGCTTACTAGTTCTGCACTATATTATTATAGCCTTTATTTTCCAGTTCATGCACCTACTCAGCATCTCAGTCACCCAACACCTAAAGAGTTACAATGTTATAAGATGTTTTTACATCAGCAAAGGGAAAATGAAACAGCACTACTTTTGAATGTACTATGCATGGACAATTTTAATAAGGAGATGTCAGGACATAAGGAAAATAAAAGTGCCCATCACCAGTCTAAAGAAAAAAATACTTCATCTTTTTCCTAGATTGATGACATCATCTCCCCTTGTGCTAGCACTAAGCCGTGTATGAAAAGAGAACACTGTATATGTAAAATGCGCAGATGACAATGGCAAGATCAAGCTGAAGCACTATAGTTTGGTATAGACATTTGAAAGGTGCTTGAAAATAAGCAGGTGAATGTTTTCTCCCTGTAGTCAGCACTGTTGAGGCTGCACATCAAATCCTGCATTCCGTTTTGGGCCCCTCACCTCAGACACCAAGGTGCTGAGACTCTGTGTCCAGAGCAGACCAACAATGCTGGGAAGAGGCTGGAATATAAGACTTAAGAATGTAAGTCTTACAGCAGCAGCTGGAGGTACTGTTTTCTTTCAGTGTGAATAAAATTAGTCCCAGGGGAACCTAATTGCTCTCTAAAACTACCTGAAAAGAGACTGTAGCCAGGTGGGGGCAGGTCTCTTTTTCCACGCAACTAGCAACAGGGAAAGGAAAAATAGTATCAAGTTGTGTCACAGGAGGTTCATGTTGGGTATTAGGAGAAATTTATTCACTAGAAGGGTTGTCAAGCATTGGAACAGTCTGCTCAGGGAAGTGATGGAGTCACTATCACCAGAAGTTTTAAAAAAAAAAAACAAAAAACAGACCTGGCACTTTGCTATGTGGAAATAAGTATGGTGGCATTCAGTTGACGATTGGACTTGAAGATCTTTTCCAGCCATAATAATTTCATCAATCTGTGATTCAATGTTACTTGTATGACAAACAGCATCTTACCTTCTTCACTGAG
>VYZS01075174.1:4978-26289 GCA_013400695.1 Neodrepanis coruscans | reverse complement strand
GAGGGCCACAAAAATCACTCTTTTTTTTTTTTTTCCTTTCTACAAAGAGTGTTGTGAAACATAGAGTTGGATATTGGATTGGATATTGGGAGTAATTTGGGATGATAGTGCATGATCAACATGTCTTGAGATAGTACACCTTGTTTACAAAATGAAATCTACCTTACCTCATTGACATCAAGAAAATATTTCAGAGTAAATCTAACAGCTAAACATAGCTAGTACTGATAGTATTGAAATAAAATGGAACATAATGTACATACTACTTCAATAAATGTATATATAACAACAAATCGAGCATCCTAAGCTGTTTGTTTTTATTCTATAGAGAACAATTAAAGGATAAGTTATGAAGAAGGATATACAAGGCAAGAAATGGCTTTCACAAATGCTTAACAACAAAGGGAAGTGAAAATATTTGGTAACTACTGCCATCATTTATGGAAGCAAACAGTCCCTTCCTCTACTTTAAGTACCATAATTTTTATATAACAAGTCACAGGATCATTTAAAAGATTAAAAAAGAGGAAAAAAATTGATTTTTTTTTCCCCCCAATGAAATATTGCAAGTCCCATGCCAAAAACAGCTCAAAGGCAAAACTGAATTTTGTACCTCAAAAACATAAATTCTGGGAGACCAAATGAGTGTTGTTGTTAAATTATGAAATGCAAATTAGAGTAATCTCTCCCCACACCAACACCTTTAACTCCCTGCACCCAAGACATTGTATATTCTGTTTTCAGAATAAGAGACTCTAACCTGTCCCCTGGGGCCTTGTACCTTACAGCAATGGGTTGCTATAAAGCTTATAGCAATGGGTTGCCCCATAACAGATTTTGGCCAAAGGGGAAGCTTGGAGTTCAGGTGCCTTCTCCTGACTTCACTTCAACCCTGGCTTAGCCACTGCCCCATGAGCTACTATTTTTCCTTTTTTTTTGTCCCCTCTGACAGCAGCTAGAGGATAAAAAGGAATTTTTTAGTCTTGGGAAAGTTAGGAACATCACCATCTGAGAGAAGAACAGGAAGAGGGAGGCAGCCAGTTTCTCTTCTCCCTCCTTCTGCAGCAGGCAGATCATGCAGGTAGCATCAAATGCTAGTTTGCACAGCCACTGGTCCAGCAGCAGCTCTAGGCAACTGCCTTCTCAGCTGCCAGCATCCTGATCCAGCCCTATATCCCTGCTTTCTCAGAAATAATTACCTAAGGACAGAACTAGAATCAATTAGTTGATCAAGGGAGTGACATGCGTGGAAACTCAGTGATGTATCTGAACTCAGACTATGTCAATAAAAGCTTCAGTCATAGCGCAAGTTGAGCCAGGAGTGAGGTACATTTTCCCATCACTTCATGCATAGCCAATTCCTTAAAATTGAACAGCCGTGTTCAGCCCACTTTAGGGTGTAGTCTTTTCCACCCTGACTACATATTTCTATGGTAACTACTCTTACCAGACACATCTGTGTATATATGTGTGTATGTAAATAAATCATAGATAAGGTACTAGTGTTAAAATTGTGTCAGTTCCCCTGTTGTGTTGCAGATGTCTCTCGTTGTGTGCTGCCAGCCCTGTTCTCCATGCAGGTCTGTACAATCTGCATTTAGCAAAGACTCAGAGCAAAGGGTTGGGTTTTTTTGCTTGAAACCTGTGTTGTGGTTTACCAGCAGCAGTGTTGCTGCACAGGGCTGGCAGGGAGCAGCATGTCTTCTGTTGTGATACCAACAGGGAAAACTGGAGCTTCTCTGATGCCTAATGCACAAACCAGGCAGTGGTTGCAGTTTTGGACAGAGAAAGCAAGTCAATCAGCGTGGTCACTCTGTGTAGTGCAATAAGGAAGAACTGCTTCCTAATTTGTCCGCTTTTGGAGCTAATATATGAAGTATGGCAATTTTTCCATCTCTAATAATCAAAAAAATCATCTGGAAAAAATGACATTTTTTTCTGTGTTTCCATATCGTTTGACTCCATGAATCCCCCTTCTGTTGACGAGGTGGGAGCTGAGTGGTGCAGCCAGGACATATTTGACAGTATGGAATTTTTTAATTTCTTGGATAATTTTTTTGACTTTCTTTACTTTTCTTGCTTCACATTTTCCAAAGCATAATCGTCTGAGAAGTAACAGGCTCTGTCATGCCTTTAAGATGCTAGAAACTTTCCACTTGCCTCAGAAGTCTGTACCTTAAGGATCAGGCCTTAGACAACAAGAAAAAGCAAAAAGCATGGAATTGTATGACATCAAGGTCAGGAAGAATTTGGCATTGATCTAGAGGCTTAAACCTCATTGTGAGTGCAATCCCACCCACAGCAGCCCACCTAACCTCTTCACCTTTCTGAGAAACAGGAGACATTTTAAATTGCAGCAGAAAACTTCTTCAGCTTCCTTAATTTCTGTTGCAGTTTTTGCCTGGAGGTTCCTTCCTCTTGGCTGAGTAAAACACACAGGTAACTGCTTTTCTGCCTGGGGCCATTTATAATTCATAAAGTAGGTGCTCCTCTGCCGCACTTCCCTGAGGGGCATCCTATGATCTGTGCTTCCAGACCACGCCGCTCTGTGGAATTCAGGAAAAAAGGCATTGCAGTTTTGGCCACTTTAATAAAAACAGTCCAAACCCACAGATAACAAGTAGAAGCAGTTCTCATCTGTATATGGTTAAAGTAAGAAAATAGAGAAGATGTGGAAGGTCTGAGTTGTTGGGCATTTACTTCTTTTTTTGTGCTGTACATCTCCAGAACTAAGAACACTGGCACCATTAGGGACAGAGAGGTAAAAGTCTCCCCTTTTCAGCTGATGAACTCTGCAAATATGCAGGACTAGGCTCCTTTCTTCTTCCTTTCTCCCAGAATGTGTCTGGAACACGAAACTTCTGGTGGACCCAGGCTGCTGGGAACCCCTTCCTCAACTCCTTTCTAATGTGGCTGCTCCTGGGGCTGGGATGTTTGGATGTGAGCCAGGCTTCCCTTTAATCCAGAAGCAACCAGCGCTACAGTCCCACCGTCATAGGACAGCAGGTGGATCTCAGCATCCTAGGGTATGGGAGTGTGGCTTTGACAGCAGGGGCTGGCCTTTTGCTGGAGGTGGCCATGGGATGTCACCAGCAGTCAAGGGACACCCAGGCTGTGACTCTCCATCGCTATTAGACAGCTCAGCTCAGCCAAGGTGACTCTGCCTCTGGATACACAGTAGCAGAGCTTAGAGATTTAAAGCAAATCTTCAGTGCCTACAGCTGCTCAGGTGCCTAAACAAGTTAGGTAAAGTTTTTTTTGGCTTTCTATCCTATATGTAGGCATCTAAATTCTGCATGGGTTGCACTTTAGGTACCTTGCTGTTTTCTTTGGATTTTGCCCTCAGCTGAGAGTGGGAGCACAGGTTTGCTCTGGCACGTGCAGCAGTAGGACAATGTCACCCATTGACTAGATCCCAGAAATCCACTCCCTATTGCCTCCTTTTCCCTCCCAGCTCTTAAACCTTGTGACAGGGATTACAAAACTTTACCTACTGTTCTGTTACTGCTCCCTTGCAACCAAGACTGTGAGCTCAACTTCCCAGTTGTACGATCCAGTTTAAATCTATATCTGCCAAGATCATTCTCTCACTGGTAAAAACTCCACTTTTGGCTCAGCTTTTCTACCCTTCCCATACATACACATTCTTCAGTCTGGATTATTTGTTTACTTTAATAATAAACCCAATAAAATTGCTACTCCTTTCCTTGAGGTGTCACCACCTGCTCCAGGCTGCTGCAGAGGTGAGGAGCAGCCAGGATAAAATGCTGAAGGGATCTCCATGGTTTGGGATTTGGGTCTAGCATGACACATGCCGCAAAACCTGGGCTTGTATGAAAATAATCTGCAATTCTTTAATGATGCCTCCTTCCCCCTACAGTGGAAGCTCTGCAAGCTTTATTTTACCCTAATTAATTTTCACTCCTCTGCTTTCATGGTTAACCTTTTCCATCAAGTCTTACAGAACAGATGAATTGCCTGTGAAACTGAGGTTGTTCAGCCATTATCCCCTATAGCCATGCTCCTTTCCTCTCTCCCAGGGAAGCAAACCTACTGAAGCAAGGTGTTTAAGATATTTGCAAGGGAAACTGTGAAGTATTTGGCCTTATTTTTCAATTTAAATATTCTAGTGCACAGCATAGGCCAATTAAAGCCCCATTTTCATAGGTATTTTATATGCAACCCTTGTATAGGGTTATATATATGCAATGCAAGTCACTGCTTGTTTTAGATACAAGTGCTATACTGTAATAACCACTTATCATTGCTAGTCAAAAATAATTCTAAGGAAACTCAGATTTTGTTTGCTGGGAGAAACACTACCTACCAAGGGAAGAGTGGATGGAGGGGTCTGCCAATTGGAAAATGGTAAATTGAGGCATTCAGTTAAAGCAGAATTTATTTTTATGGTTATTAGTATTCCTGCACAAGTCCTAGAATTTATGCAATAAATTTGAAATAACACAAGATCAAGAGAATTTTTAATGGCTTTAAAATGGAGACAATTATTGTAGTATCAGTTGTTTTGACATGTAACTACAGCAAAATGATACAGCAATGCTCAACCCAAATAATATTTGGCATGGGAGTCTTCAGCAGGAGTGCTAAAGAGTCAGAGACAGTGTGGAAGGAATGACCACAGAAAACGGCATATAGAGGGGTAGACAAAGCACTGGAGACTCAGGTCCCAGTTGTCCTCCCTGGGTATGCTGTTTTCTTACAAATTAATTTTGTCCTTCAGTGTCCTTCTCTGGGGGCTAGCTTTTAAAATTTGGTAGAGCCAAATTGTGGTAGCCTTTGAGTGACTCTTTTGCAGTTTATATTGCCCTTGTGCCTTGCTGGTAAATACAGTAATTACTTGTTACGATTTTTGTTTGTTCTTTGGGAATATAATGACATGTTTTTACAGATTGCTACAGGTTTATATATAGTCTAAATGACTTAATTAAGAAAAGTAACTTCCTCCTCCTCAAATATCTCAGTACTGAAAGATTTATTCATGGCAGTAGGCAAAATAAAATCATATTAGTCAACCCTACCTGAGAGATTCAAAATTATGTGTATATTTTTTTCATCGTGAAGAATGACTGGAGATGTGAAATTATATACAGTTATGACTCCATCATCATTAGGAAGAAACCAGCCTTGTTTAACAGTGGACAGGAGGGGATGAACATTTTAGTCAGCCAAAAGAAGACGGTAGATAAATTACATCTCCCTAAATTTGATCAGGACAAGGAGCATGTATCGTCTTGTGAAAGGCTGTGTAATATCTTTAATAACCACAGGAATGAAGGATTTGCTCATATATTTCATGTAGAACTTCACCCTCATCAGGGAGGGAGCATTCAAAACCAGCGCATGGTGAAGAGGAATATCCTGATTAATGTCGATGCTGCGTTTCCCTCTGAGGCTGTGAATGTGTGAGCAGCACTGAGGTGCAAAACAGACAAAGAATTCAGTGTCTCCCAGTAAAATCTCTATCATTATAGAAAAATTGTTCCTTGCAGGAGAAATAAGATTTGCCAATAAAAGTGCTGTTTTGTCAGAGCTGCTGCTGGCACACAGCACCAGACAGGGATCTCGGCTCTTCAAACCCACAACCAGCGTCGCCACAGTGCTGGCACAGGGCTGCAGTGCTGCTCTGGCTTCAGATGCTGAACAAGACCAAGAATAGAACTGGGTGGTTCGTTGTGTTCAATACTGGAAAAAAATTTGTATTTAAATCCAGTGTTTTCCAAAAGTAGCTAAACCCAGAAGGTTATAAATTATTAACCTGTAAAGCAGAAGGTTTAGAGGACTGCCACTTGTGTGTCCTGGAATAGTTTCTGCTGCCTTTTTGGGATGGAACAGAACCTTTCATTTAGTTACTGCTTTTCAGCTGAATTTGCAGCAGCTGCAGTTTATCTAATCCTTGTTGCATATTTTCCCTCTAGAAAAATTCCAAACAGCAAACAACAGAAAACAACTCTGTTTTGCCTCATTATTTAACTTTTTTATTGTGTTATCAAGATTTTTATTTCTTTTAGGTTGAACCCAGTAATTGTCTGCCCATGGTGTCCTACTACTCTTTTGCAAGGCCCCTTCTCATCAGGGAAGAGGGAGGGAGGAGAAAGATGTAATTTGTGGTAAGAAACAGCCGAGACTAAGAAGCAGAGACTAATAAATTACATTATTAGTGATATTTTTTCCACTCTGAAGTGAATTATGTCCATCATAATTAAAAAAATATATATTTGCTGGATAAAGGTATCTAGTCACTAAAGTTGTCTGTTAATGTCTGGCATAAATTTATTTTGCTTTAAATATGCAAATATTAAGTTCCGCAGTTGATTTGTGTGTTACTGGTTAATGAAGAGGAATATATAAGGAGAAAAAAGGCATATACTGATGATGGGGAAAGTCAGGATGAAATTATGAATACAAACTAACTTGTGTACATTTAACCTAAACTCTTGTTTAATGTGGGCAATTTGAGAATGAGAAACTGTAGGATCCTAACAGGTGGGGTGGTTATAGCTCTATATCTGTCATGCTGTCCTTAGAAATGTGTGTATGTATATTTATGAATAGATATGAAGGAAGGAAACTGCATATATAAACTTTATGACATGTAGCATGTGATTTACTTTTATTTGTGTATATTGTGTGCTAGAATGATTGGATTAGAAAAAACAGATTATATCAATGACTTTTGGAACAGCACAACTGAAATTGTAACAGCTACAGGAGTACAAAAATGAGAGTTTCATTGCATTAAATATGGAATAAAATAATGCAATCAAATATTCTACCTGTTTACAATTTAATATTACTGCTTACTTATATTTGCTTTTGCTTTCTAAGTTTTTAATTGCTATTTTTTAAATTCAGGTTGAACCAAAGTCTTGATGGTTCAATATTTTTTTAAGCTTAGAAGAGAAAGGATAATATACAAGAAATATTGCTAAATAGAATATTTCAGGGGATGCAGATTGAGGTCCAGTTATTGGTACAAACAGGTATATCAGTCTTTATCAGTACATCCTGTTTGGGCTATCTTCCCACAAACAGCTTAGGTGTTAGTCTCACAGAAGCAGTGTATCATTCCCTTCCTTTGTTTAGTTTTGGCAACTACAAATACTATAGAGGATATTTGTTTTTGTAATACTGTAATGAGAAAATAGATTTACTGGCTGTAGTCACAAGAATGTTAAGCAGATTTCCAGTTGTTTAATCCCTGCAGCTTTGTTGAAAAATCTATAACAAAACAAACAAATTGTTAAAAAAACCTGGACATTTTTGTAGCACCCAAAAAGATGTGGGAGATAGTGTGGCTACTCACAGCTACTGAACAACCAGTAGAGAAAAAGTAGTTACTAGTTCCACAGGCTTCATGGGACAAACAGGGAACCCACAGCAGTGTGGCCTCAGGGCTAGGAGGACAGTCTGGCTTCACACTCCGGGAGGCACTTGCCATCTGGATCTTCAATGGGAAGTACCTATGTTAAGCAAGGTAACTATGTGCAAGAAGAAAGAAATCACGAAGCACTTTTTATTTTTTATCATCTAGGATGGGACCATTACCCCAGATCTGGGGTTCAGCTATATGATGCCTTTCTTCTGTCAGGATGGTTTTTTTGGTGTTTCCTTCCATAATTGATAGGTACATTTTTGATGTGGCAAAGACAAAGAAAAGCCACAGCCCCAGATAACCAATGATAACTATTATTTCTTAAACTGTGAGCCCAGAGTCACTCTATCTAACTTTGGGCACATCAGGAAAAGGATTTCAGTTCTGTACGGAAAGTGAACATCCTTTTGCAGAGAGACCTACTGCAACAGGGCTTCTCACTTGAACTTCTCAAGTAAAGCTCTTGCAGTGGAGGGGTCTGAGTGTGGGTTGGTGTTGCAAGGCAGCCCTGAGTAGCAGAACAGACCTGCAGTACTTCTGAGAGATCTGCTTTATTCCTGCCTCCCTGAGCCAAGCAGGCTCATCCTGAAAGCAATCAACCCAAAGCTGAAGACACAGAGAAATACAAGAAAAGAACAGCATGCTGCTCCATCTGCTTTGCTTGCAGTGCTACCACACTTTTTTTTTCTTCATTTCTTGGAGTCTAACAAGCCTGAGAGATACTGGGTACTGCTCAGACTTAGACAAGCTGTTTTGATCGGTCACCTGCTGCTTGTTGCAGCTCCAGTGATAACTTCCTACTACTGTTTTGCCTGTATTAGTAAGGCAAACCAGTTCCTGCTTCTATAGGCAAATTGTCAGCATTGTCCACCTTGCTTTCCTCCAAAGAACAAAAAAAAGTAAACAAGATAATTCTACAACTAAAGTCTGGCAAAAAAAGTATGACTTATCTTCCTTTCTTTTCTTCATCACTACTGTTTTAGGGGTGTTTTAGTACTTTTTTAGTACTGTTTTTAGTAGTGTTTTTATCCTGGTCTCAATATTGTGTGTGATATTTCTTGCAGCATATTACAGAGGAGCCTGCTGTACCCATAATATCTATTGATTTACACCACATTGAATATGTAATTTTTGTTTGTTGGTTTCTGCTCCTTCCTGAACATTTTCGTTGCTGTTTTTTGTTTTCTTTCACCTTGGTACTAGAAACAGATTGAGGAGGGAGAAGCAGGCAAACATCCTCAGCTACTCTAGCCATGAAATAAGTTTAATTTCCCAGTTTATTAAGTCTGACCTGAAGGGCACTTGTTGCAGTTTCCTCTTTGAAGGTAATATGCTGTCTGTAGAAAGTATTTATACTGCACAGTTTCTTTCTGCTTTTTCCCTTGAATACTCTTTTAGAATTGACTTTGCAAAACAGGTCCTTTTTACATTTATGTAAAAAAATTACCTTACCAACACACACCCCAATATTTTGTAGGAATTCAGGGTTTCTGACAAAATTCTCTTTGCTTGAGATTAGTGGCTTGGATCTACCCTGCAATCATGTTGCATATTGCTTGTCTTGACATTTTTGTCTTTTCCTTTTTAGGCTAATAATGTCAAAGAGCCCTGGCTTCATCTCACCGGGAAACTAGAAAATTTTCTTCAGCCTCAGCTAGAAGAGGAAATATTTCTCTTCCTCCAAATTTATATTCCTAAAATAAATGTGAATGGAATCTGTGTAGTACATTTTTCAGACCAATTCAGTGAAGAAGATTTTCAAGAACTTTTATAAATTACATCTGCAAATCCAAAGGAACACCATTATTTAGATCGGGTGGAATGGTAGAACATTCACGGAAAAGAAAGACTCTACTGCTTTAAGTACTATGCAGAGAAATAACAAAAAAAAGTTTCTGTTCATAGGGCTTATGGCATTTGAGAGATGATTGGCAGTGAGATTAGGCAAGTGAGAATAAAACTGAAACAATGCTCCTCAGCAATTAATATCCAGTAGAAGTGGAATAATAATTTTTGTTAGCCAATTTAAGATATAGTATAATGCAGGTCTTATTTTTCCCTCCCTTATTTTCCCCTTTTACACACGTTCAGTTGCTGCTGGATGACAGTTGGCATAGGCAAATATCTGTTTATTTTGGGGAAAATAGGATCCCAGTCATCTCAGAACTAAGAGTAAGTTTTTTTTTGTTGTTTTAATTCCACATTTGAATAATTTAGGTTTTAATTGTTATTTATTTTATAATGTATGTCAACATAATTCAGCAGATATTGTACGTGCTATTGTCTGTGATCTTTGAGTGACAGTCTTGAAATATCAGGTTGACATTAACTAGTGATGCCACACTGCAATCATGTAAACACATGTTTAGCTTTATGTCTTTCAGTGGACAAGTATCCATGTCCTTCAATGGACATGGATAAGTATCTGTTCTGTCAGTGACTCAAGATCATTTTCTTCAGACAATGAACAGACAGTTGCCCAGCAAAATTTATATGTTGCTCTGGTATGGTAATCTATTACTATGTTACTAGTGTTTAGTTTCAATACAAAGTTTGCTGGCACTGAAATAGTTGCAACCAGGATTTTAAACACAAGTATAGATTATATCTACTCCAACAACTTTATCTCCACAATAAATACATAAAAATTTACAAATTCATTACTCTGTAATTTTCAGCTGGTGCTTAAAGTAATTACGTATTCTGTGGTGATAACACATTCAAGGTTTGTTGTTTTTTTATGATACCACAAGCTGGCGAGACACCTAGATCAGGCATGTTAATGCTAATTGGCAGATAAAGCATAAATCCGAGGGAGTCTGTATTCTTGCCTTTTTGCCAGTTTTTTGTTGATTGGAAACTCAGTTCTTTTTATCCTAGATTTTGCTATTCAAAAATGCCAGGCAATTCGCTGTTGTCTTTCCTCTGTGCATTTTAATCCATCAGTTCTGTTATTCCTTTAATGCCTTGTTGTTTCTTTTTAATCTAGTAGACTAGAATGGTTTTCTTCTTAGTTGCCTCTTAAAATCAATCATACAGGACCCCGTAATGCAAAAACCAATTGGTTCCAATGACATAGCTATAACACTGATGAGGTTTTTGTTTCTTGTTTATTTATAGAGGTGCATGACCTAGTGATAATAGCACTGATAAGCTTCATTTGAAATATGATAGTTTACTTGCCTGTCAGGTGAATACACCTGGTTATTAGCTCTATAGTTTGTGTACCAAATATTTCAAGCTTTCTGGAAATTCATCTCCACGCAAGGGTATAAATCATACTCCAAGACCTGCTCTCTAAATACTTTGTGATCTGAGTGTGTTCACCCTGTATCCTTATTTTTATTATACAAGTAAATATAACTCTAAAAAATAGATTAAGGGTTCCAGAGCCTGCTCATGCATGGTGTCGATCTTCTTGAAAATAGTTCAGAAAATTTATCACAAAAGGAAAAGATTGGAAGCTTCTTTTTGAAACAGGTGATTTTTTTTTTTTTTGTGTGTGAACTTAGCCCTGATTCTCATAAAAAAATAACTGTCTGTAAGTGAAGGATTATGGGATCCCACTGAATGTGGGTGAATGTGTAAAGGTAAGGTCATAAGTAATAGAAGATGAATATAGAAGACAAAACGATGCAAAGATTGTAGATAGTTGTAAGCAATCCAGACAGAGTGCTTTAAAAAATTATCACTTACAGAAGGAAGTAGACATGCATTGATGTTTACCAAAAATAACGGTATAGATCCAATACATACTTCAGGAATCCCTGTTGGATCATTCTCAGAAAGCAAGAGAACACACTGGAGAGATACAGTCTATATTTGTTTTATTTCTTACATTTTCTCATGAACCATTCACTAATGGCTCCAGCTGGACAGAAGGGAGTGAGTGAAGTGGATTCCTGAGCTGGACAGTGTGGCTGCTCATATGCTTACAACCGCCTGTCAGTGAAGGAGCAGTAACTGACTTGTACACCTTCTCCAGTCATTAAAATGAGAAAAAAAAATCACTAGTTTGTGACTGAACAAATTGATTCTTGCTATAGCGCATAAAAGCTATTATCTTCCCTTCTTCCTAAGCAGCAGCTGCTGTGAATATCTTTGTTCTCCTTTTATGAGATAGTATCTCCTAATGGTAGAGTTAGCATGAAATAGTTGTCTTTGGCTACTGAAAGTTTATCTCAGAGAATACACAACGTGATAAAAAAGGAAATAGGAAAAAGGGGTTTAAGGTTGCTAACAGACCTAGTTTTTGCCATTTGTATAGTATGCATATTTGCAGAAGGTTGGCATAAGCCACTTTATTTTTATTCCTAGATTTTTATTATTAAGTCACCATGTATTATTTTCATTGAGTTTTAAGACACTCTGTAATCCATAGGTTTTAACATCAGACAAGTCTACCAAATTTTTTAAGTCTTAACTGTGGCTGCCAGCACACAAATGTTCCATCCATTCTTTGAGGAATTCAAACCTTCAGAAGGTGTGAAAACACCTGCTGGAATTACAGACTTTGTATGGTAGTAAACTACTCTTCTTTGTAGTACAGACCAAGCTTTAGTCATCTGACACTGAAGTCCTCTATGTGTTTGTACTGCAGAGCTATTGTTGTTCGATGAATTGAAGACTCTATATAAATTACAGATAAATGTACCTACTCACTATCTCTATCCAAAACAAATTTTCAAAGTGTCTTTTTCTGGTAGGATATGGCCTTGTTTTTGCCTTCTGTCATTTCTCAGAGGCTCCTCTGATCATGGAATTGTGGTTTCCAGCACTTTGGTAACTCTATTTTCTTTTCTTTTGGTCCATGATCTCATATGCAGGACAAACACCATGACTTTGTGTTACATAATTGTGTTGGTTGCAGATTAGCCTGGAATTCATGTGTCCTGGTTTAGGACAATTTTAGGTGTTATCAACAGATGAGAAACATATAGAAAAGGCAGCAATTTATTGAATGCTTGGGGTGGGTGTGAGCATGGATGGGTGTAAGGATGTGGATATGAATGTACTGATATGAATTTTTTATTGAAGTAGTGAACCAAAGGAAAAAAACCCATAAACCCACAATCAATGTCCTTGGAAACACAGTTGTCCCTTATGCCCTCCGGCAGTTGCAATGTGCTGTGGTGCAGGAGCTGCAGTGACTCCTCTGGGCAGTGGGGGGAGCTCGGGAGCACAGTGGGTGTAGTTACTCCCTCCTAGCCAGAAGGGGTGCTGTGTCCCTGGACAGGGAAGGAACCACGTGTGAGCAAAAAATGGTGGTTGCTGAGCCCAGGGAGAAAAGCCCCCACAGTGGGAATGGGCTGGAGAAACTCTGTCCAGCGACTGAGAGAAGCCCCCACAGTGGGAATGGGCTGGAGAAACTCTGTCCAGCGACTGAGAGGGATGGGGGACCCCCAGGAACACGGGGGAAGCTAAGAGGTGCGGGCACATGAACCAGAGCTTCGGTGGAGGATCTGCCATGTGCTGGAGTGGCCGCGGTGTCTGTGGGGGGTCTCTCAGGGGTCTTCTCGGATGGAAACAGTGACAGGCGAGCTCAGGAGGAGGAGTTTGCAGGAGGAGGCAGGAATTATGCTGGGTTCCGGCGAGCAGTGCTGAGGGGGAGTGCTCCGTCCCTTGCCACACACCCAAGGAGGGAGAGAGGTGGTCCACTGGTTCTCTTNGAACACACTGGAGAGATACAGTCTATATTTGTTTTATTTCTTACATTTTCTCATGAACCATTCACTAATGGCTCCAGCTGGACAGAAGGGAGTGAGTGAAGTGGATTCCTGAGCTGGACAGTGTGGCTGCTCATATGCTTACAACCGCCTGTCAGTGAAGGAGCAGTAACTGACTTGTACACCTTCTCCAGTCATTAAAATGAGAAAAAAAAATCACTAGTTTGTGACTGAACAAATTGATTCTTGCTATAGCGCATAAAAGCTATTATCTTCCCTTCTTCCTAAGCAGCAGCTGCTGTGAATATCTTTGTTCTCCTTTTATGAGATAGTATCTCCTAATGGTAGAGTTAGCATGAAATAGTTGTCTTTGGCTACTGAAAGTTTATCTCAGAGAATACACAACGTGATAAAAAAGGAAATAGGAAAAAGGGGTTTAAGGTTGCTAACAGACCTAGTTTTTGCCATTTGTATAGTATGCATATTTGCAGAAGGTTGGCATAAGCCACTTTATTTTTATTCCTAGATTTTTATTATTAAGTCACCATGTATTATTTTCATTGAGTTTTAAGACACTCTGTAATCCATAGGTTTTAACATCAGACAAGTCTACCAAATTTTTTAAGTCTTAACTGTGGCTGCCAGCACACAAATGTTCCATCCATTCTTTGAGGAATTCAAACCTTCAGAAGGTGTGAAAACACCTGCTGGAATTACAGACTTTGTATGGTAGTAAACTACTCTTCTTTGTAGTACAGACCAAGCTTTAGTCATCTGACACTGAAGTCCTCTATGTGTTTGTACTGCAGAGCTATTGTTGTTCGATGAATTGAAGACTCTATATAAATTACAGATAAATGTACCTACTCACTATCTCTATCCAAAACAAATTTTCAAAGTGTCTTTTTCTGGTAGGATATGGCCTTGTTTTTGCCTTCTGTCATTTCTCAGAGGCTCCTCTGATCATGGAATTGTGGTTTCCAGCACTTTGGTAACTCTATTTTCTTTTCTTTTGGTCCATGATCTCATATGCAGGACAAACACCATGACTTTGTGTTACATAATTGTGTTGGTTGCAGATTAGCCTGGAATTCATGTGTCCTGGTTTAGGACAATTTTAGGTGTTATCAACAGATGAGAAACATATAGAAAAGGCAGCAATTTATTGAATGCTTGGGGTGGGTGTGAGCATGGATGGGTGTAAGGATGTGGATATGAATGTACTGATATGAATTTTTTATTGAAGTAGTGAACCAAAGGAAAAAAACCCATAAACCCACAATCAATGTCCTTGGAAACACAGTTGTCCCTTATGCCCTCCGGCAGTTGCAATGTGCTGTGGTGCAGGAGCTGCAGTGACTCCTCTGGGCAGTGGGGGGAGCTCGGGAGCACAGTGGGTGTAGTTACTCCCTCCTAGCCAGAAGGGGTGCTGTGTCCCTGGACAGGGAAGGAACCACGTGTGAGCAAAAAATGGTGGTTGCTGAGCCCAGGGAGAAAAGCCCCCACAGTGGGAATGGGCTGGAGAAACTCTGTCCAGCGACTGAGAGAAGCCCCCACAGTGGGAATGGGCTGGAGAAACTCTGTCCAGCGACTGAGAGGGATGGGGGACCCCCAGGAACACGGGGGAAGCTAAGAGGTGCGGGCACATGAACCAGAGCTTCGGTGGAGGATCTGCCATGTGCTGGAGTGGCCGCGGTGTCTGTGGGGGGTCTCTCAGGGGTCTTCTCGGATGGAAACAGTGACAGGCGAGCTCAGGAGGAGGAGTTTGCAGGAGGAGGCAGGAATTATGCTGGGTTCCGGCGAGCAGTGCTGAGGGGGAGTGCTCCGTCCCTTGCCACACACCCAAGGAGGGAGAGAGGTGGTCCACTGGTTCTCTTATAATCTCAGTCTACCTTCCCAGAGTTCTCTCTGTGGTTTGGGGACTCTCTGCCCCTTTTTCCCAGGTATCCCCCAAACTCAGGGGGCTGATGGGAAATAGAGGAAAAAAGTATCTAAAAAAAGGTTTCCTTCCCGATCTGAGGAAAGAAAAGGAGTTATTTTACTTTCTCTCTTCCTTTTCGATCCCCAAACCCCCACATCATGTAAGGGAGGACTTAGTTTTGCGAGTCTCAGCTCGGTGCAGACAAACACGTGTTACAGTGAATGTAAAAGGAATTTTTAAGAATTCTCATTTTGTCAGGATTTTGGATGTATAGTGATACTTGGGTGACAGTATTTGCAATAAATAAACTTACTTTGCAGTTGAATTCTTTTAGTCCTTCAGAAGATAGAAGAACATTTCACTACTAAGCCAGCACCATACTGTCAGGTCTACCACTGCATTGGATGAAATTATTCTTTTCTTCAAGCTGTTGAGTGTTTGCTTTATACATGCTTCTAAATAATGCATAGGCTCTATTCTATAGGGAGTTACTATTCAAGCCACAGGTAGAGTAGGGTTAACTTACTGAAAAGGTAGGAACTGATTAACTTACCATTACCTACAATCCATGAAACCATTCAAGTTTAAATGATCATAATAAACCCTAAATATTTTGGATTTCTTATGGAGCTGGGCCATACCTTGAGCCAGAGTTAACAGTGAGATCTGTTCACACAGTGAAACAGGATCATTGAACTGCGGAGCTGAAAAGACCCACTAGAGTCTAATCCATTCCTTCTAGTTCTGACAGTCCTAAATAGGCTTCACTGGATGGATATCTTGAACAAGAGTGTACGACATATACTTTTATTTTGCTTTCTTCAAGCTGTGCTATTACAATGTCGTTCAACTATTTTGCTATCAAACATGGTATTAGGTTTCTGGGAACACGTTTTCCTTCAGACATCGAGGCAAAACATCTTTATTCTTGAGAACACAATCCATGTTTCTTCCTACATTTCTCTCTTCAGGTAAAACATAGATGTCAATCAGGCTCTGCAACAGCTGGATACTTCAGAATGCACTCAGAAAAGTTTAGGAATATTAACAGACAACTATATTTTATGTTAAGCCCTTCCTCAGATGACTACAACACACTTTGTAGAGGTGTTTAATAGTATTTTCAGGTTGTGCATTAGGAATCATCTGATTTGACTTTTAGCTAGGTCCAGAACACAGACAAACAAGATTACTGTAAATATCAACACTTAGGTAAGTAATATTTGCCAAAATGTTCCCTGAAAGTGAGATAAAAAAGTTGAGACCAATACACAGTTTGGTAGGGGTGAAGGGAGAAGAGCTTTACTGGTGAAAATCCTATGGTCCAAAGAGGAAAAGAAAACAATCTCTATATTTATAATCTTCTTAGCTACCACCCATCACACCATCCAACCAAAGTCCATCTGGCTGTTATGCCCCATAAATGTCCAACAAAAGTGTCCCTTATTACCTGTCCCCTCCCAGGACCCGCCCACCCCCCACCCTCATTGTAGTCCTGAGAAGCCTAAGCCCATGTTTTGTCTTGCTACCCTTTTATCTATACAGAAGAATACTAAAGTCTCAACACAGGCCTCTATGGGCCCTTAGTTTTCAAGCTACCCAGCTAAAGTAAATTCCCAGAAATATAAAGCATACCCCTTAAGGCACCAAAATGAAAACTAGTTTCTGAAATTATGACTATCGTGCACATTTTGCTGGTCAAGATTTGATCATATTTGTAACTGAAGCAAGATTTTCAAAAGGAGAAGAAGCTGGTATCACTGGTGCTCAACAGAAACCAGAAACTCCCGCACAGTTGATTGAAGAATTGTACTGGCAATAAATGGACACTCTCTCTTAGATGGCTATTTTCTCTCTGCTGTGGTAGACAGCTCCACTTGCTCTGACCTCTGATTCCAATAAATGAGTTCTCAGTTGTGTGGACCTGTTTTCTCTAGAAGATGCAGTATAGTGGTGATCTGTACATAACTAATAATTTCTCTAAAATAGCTGTATTTTAATTAATTGATTTTATCTACTTTCAGTAGACACTAGTGGGCTGTATTTATCCTACTAACACAAGAGCATTAGACATGGGAAGATTATTTAGTCTTTGACTGAAAGTGCTATAGTACCAGTGCTATTTATCAGGAAGATAAAAAATGTATTGCTTTTTGCACATTAAAAGGAAGCATTTGTACCTGTATATTTTTGGAAGCAAGAATATGTTTATCAGGAATATCATACTTGGTATAAGGATTAATTAAAGTAGAATAGGATAGACATGATGAGCTCGATGAGAGACCTTATGGGAGAGAACGGTTGTATTAGCTTTAAAACAAACTGATTTCACTCCCAAATGTGTATTCTGTTATGTTCTAGTCAGAGAGACACTCAAGCACCAAGATGTATCTGTTCAACCGGGCTCATGAGGCTCACCTGTGAGGGACACAGAGAGTAAAATACATCTCACACTGAGTCTTCTTTACCTTTTGATTGGCAACAACAAACTGTTTTTTGGATAAAGTTTTTTTTATACCCTTCAGGAGTCAGCTGTTATTATAAAGAGATCTTTTACCTCAGTCTGGCTTACTTCCTCCATATATCTTAATCACAGCTGCTGTTGTTTTTTTTCCCTAGGTTTGGGTACGTTTATGGCTGCCTGGCTTCTTGGGACATCAGGAAGAGGGAATGGCACAGATGAGTACAGTGGATTTTTATTTCACTTGCAGACAGGATGGATGCTCTACAAAGAGGATTTGGACCAGAATTAAATGTGGCTTCCTGGTTTCCGAAACCAAGTTAAATTTTAAAGGGCTTACTGTATTTGATATTTCAGGGCAGGTCTAATTTGCATCTGGAGTTGTGAGTTTTGGTTGTTTGTTTTTTTTGTTTTTCTTGGCTAAGTACTTGAATTTGAGGAAATGGCTTCAAGTTGCACCAAGGGAGATTTAGACTAGATATTAGGAAAAAATTCTTTGTGGAAAGGGTTATGAAGCATTGGAACAGGTTGCCCGGGGAAACAGAGGAGTCACCATCCCTGAAAGTGTTAAAAAGTTGTGTGAATATGGCGTTTGAGGACATAGTTTGATGGTAAATGTAGTACTGGTGCTAGGTTAACAATTGGACTTGATGATCTTAGAAGTCTTTTCCAACCTAAATGATTCTATGATTCTCTTTGCTTTCCCCTGTTTAAATTTTATCCTTGGCCTCTTTCTTGCTGTCAGTTAAGTCTTTACTTACTGTCAGTATCACAAAGTCCAACTATATAACATTGCGTATATAGGACATACGTGTGTCAGATCTGAATTATACAAGCACTCCCATTACTCTAGGCAAGACTGTCACCTCAGCACCTGGGAAACCTGAGGCAATGACAGTAGAGCTGTCATCTAGACAAGTTGCTGTAAACCGCAAGTCCAGCCTAGGCCCAAGAATCATATATTTATATTGATTATATAAGTAGAAAATGAAATTGCACAAGGATTTTTAAAATATATCAATATCTAGTAGATTTCTATTTTATAGGAGGAGGAAAGGGCTGAATTAATGGCCTTACTGTCTCCAGTAGTGTCTGAAACTGAAGGAACAGCCTCCAGATTTGTACACACAGATAATATGTACAATATGAAATTTCAGTTGACGTTCAATTGAAGGTAGCAAGTAAATTATGGCAGTGATAAATGCTGGGTACGACATACCTTCACACTAGTGCAAACCCTAGTAAAATTAATTCCTCCATTTTGCTCTGTTTCACTGAATCATTCCCAGTGAGTTGTAGCTCTGCAAACAGTTGATGGGAGTGGTGCTCAGAACTGCTGCTCCTGAAACTCATCCAAATCAGAGGAAAAGTGCAGAACCTGAATCTGTGTTTTCTGCCTTAATTTGTGTTCAGAGGATTTTAGGGTTTCTTCTATGCCTTTTTTTTGGCATACTAGGTATGGAGGAATAGACAAGAATGATTCTGAAACTGTGGTCCGAAGACTCAGAGAAAATGGTCCTTCATGGTCTAGCAAGCCATGTTAAAGGACTAAGTCTAGCAAGTTATTCAATGCCTTGATGTTTCACTGGTTATTAATGGAAAAAGTTGCATTGCTAGTGGCTCAGTCACCCAAAAGTTTGTGAGTCCCTTAAGTGGTGGAAATCCCTTAGCCCCGCAATGGAATCTGGCAAGTCGGGATGGAGATGAAAGTCGACAAGAAATGTGGCAGAACATTGGGCTGTGTTACAGTGTGTCTAGATCATGACATAACGTCTGAAGAACGTAAACAACATTTCGTGATCTACTGTGGCTCTGAGACACTGGCTTGGTGACGTCTGTATAACACATGACCACCTTTCCTTTTGTCTATTGGCTGTATTAAATCTAAACAATCCATGGAATCCATTTTGCCCTTGTACAGTTGTACAGTCTTTCTTTCTTGGATCCTCTGGTCACTAGCATGAGGCACACAAGGCCTATATATCTTGTGGGTAGTTGTGGCACAGAGGGTCCTATATGCAATGCTGCCAAATTGAAGATTCCTGTTTTAAGGGATACCTCAAAACTGCCTTTGAAGAAACAATAAATGAAGTCTGCAGACTCAGATTATCACAGATTACATCTGAAATCAGTTCTGTCAGATCATTGCATCAGTTTACCACACACAATATTTTCCTTTTACTGGGTTTTGATATGCAGCCCTTGGCTGCATACCTGAACAGAAGGAAAAGATCCACCTGACACTGAATGGGGTATATTTCTGACTGTAAAGTCAGATAAATCAAAGCCAAGACTCAGAAGCAGTTTCTGTCCTGAAGAGCCAAGTATTTTACATTATGTTGTGCACAGGACTATGTTCATTGCTTTCCTCTGTCACTAACCGAAAAGGAAAAGCAGTGTTTTGTAACCATGACATAGCCCTGTTATCTTCCCCAAGCGATGAGCTCATCCAGATTACTCCAAGGGGATACTTACATTTTATCAGTGGCGTCTTGTTGCACAATTTCCAGTTTCTTTCTTGAAGATACAATAAAAGATTTATGTCTGAAGGACTATGATGTGGTTTTCATCTAAGAGCAAAACAATTCCTTGTAAAAAAATACTGTAGCCTCAAATGATTTCATAATTGCAAACAGTGTTGACGAGCTCTGTGATTTAAATGAGTTTGTAATATATTTACTGTGTTTTTTAGTGAATATTTTTGGATATGCTTAGTAAGGAAAATAATTAAAATCTCCCTGCCTTTTCAAATTGACACAAATTATATGTGATCTGTTGGTTGATGTTTACTGTAATAAGTAATTTTTCTTATTTTTCTTATTACCTTTTCAAAGGTTTATCTCCCTCATTCTCTCTTATGTGTGTGTGTCTATTAAATAGTTTCAGGTCTGAAAGTCAACCATGTTTCTCATTATCAGGTATCAGAAAGGCTTTTTTCTCCTTGTGTTTTTGTGCCACTTAAGGATAAGCAAGTCTCAGAATACTGCATGTTTTCGATCTACGGATAAAATTCACATCTTCTATTCTCAATGCAGAAAGCTTATCTGCACTGCAGATCTCAATTGGATATTCTGTTCTCATCTTCTGCACTGGGCTCGGGTTGTTATGACCATGATTTCTACATGCAGAATATTCGCAATTCCTGCATTGTGGACAGCACAATTGGCCTGTGTCAGTAATATCAACATACAAAAAATATTTTATAATCCATCTAGGGTGAAAAGAATTTCTGAATCCAAGGTACTATCAGAGAAGAAATTAGATATCAATTTAAAACACCAGAGCGAAAATTTTTGTCAACACTGTCTAGTTGTATACAATTAGTTGATTGAACTGAATTATGGATATGGTCTTAATACTTTCATTATTCTATTTCTTTTTAGTAGCATTTGATGTTAGAAATGTGTTAGAAATATGTTATATTTTAGCCTGTCTATTATAAAGTCTGTTGATTTTACTTGAAAGAATTTCTGATTGCTTTTTGGAAATATTTTACAGTGTAAATTAGAAAAAGGATGTCTTTTTTTTTTTTTTAAATACATCTCAACTGTCTTGGATCGAATCTGTGTTGCTCTTTATTCTTAGATTATATATCTGTCATCTAAGAGGGGTACTCAGAGGACCAAATTAAGGTAGAACTTGTAAGTTGATGTTCTCAGTATTGCCTTGAAGTGAGGAATTCTACAGCCTAGTAAGAAAGAGTATTTCAGCAGCAAAGGTTGTGTCATGACATTAATATTCTTCAGATTAGTTTCAACTTTGTATCACCACATTACACACAAGACACGCAAGTCATTCTGAATCTGGATCAGGGTCTAAGTTTTGTAAAAGTTTCTGAACCGTCTCATTTTCTATTTTCATCAAGGATTT